>JASDQU010014155.1:17876-44350 GCA_032191745.1 Picea mariana
CAATCTTCTCACAATATTCTTCTTTCTTCATCATCTAGATATTTATGACTTCTTTCTTTCTCTCTGCTTCTTCTAGTTGGGTCTTCAAGGAGACAATTTCTTCTTCAATTCTTCTTTCTTGTTGACTGAATTATGCTTCAAGCTTATTTAAGTCCTCGTAACTTTCCTTGAATGGTTATTCAAACTCTCTTCTCTCTTCTCTACTACCTTTTTTTGTGCTACTATTTTGGCTTCCAAAAACTGTTTTTCTTCCAACTGACTTTTGCATGCTTCTTCAATCCTTCTAGATTCTTCTATTTGGAATTTTAGGTTTGTAATAATCTATTGGACTTATTTAGAGTTGGGTTTTTGAAAACCCTTCTTTAGCTCGATCAAGTATTCCTTGTGTGACTAGTTATTTCTTCTTTCTTTCAGCATATCGTCTAAAGAACTGATTAGTTTTGCTTCAAGATTTACTATTCCTTCTTCACAATCTTCTTCTTGTGAATCTGTCTGACATGAAGATAATATTTCATATCATTCTACTTTATCATATTCTTTATTCTGATTAGCATGCTCTAGCTCTGTGATAAAATGAGATTCCTTAAATTATCTAGATTATGTAGCTTATCCCAAAGTTCTTTAGCACATAGCTTGTCCCAAAGTTAGTTGTGTTGGTTGTGGAGATTGATTATATTCATGTTTCATAGGTCTTTGTTTTCAATTGTGTTTACACCCCATGAAGACTATATACCCTGAAATACTATACACCCTTCCACGTGGGGGGGCTTTCCCCTCCTGCACAGGTTCGAGGGTGAAGCCCTCGAAGGAAAAATTGCCTTGTAAATGTATATTGCAATTTCATAGTAAATCTGGACCATTCATTATAAGGTCAGAGAACTGATGGTAGAAGTTATGTTAGGGTCTTTTTCCCTAGAAGGAAACCCTCTTTTATGAGGGAATTGTATTGCGACTATGTATCATTGTGAATATTGTATTCTAAGAAAGGAGACTGTGAGAGAAAGAAGAGGAAGTTACAACGGGTGTGTTGTAGTTGTATTCCTTTATTTGCTGGATAATAGAAAGGAAGGACGTGGCAATTTATCTGGTCAACGTAGCCCACACTGGGTGAACCATGTATATCTGTGTCTTTACTGTATTGTGTATCTTCTGTGTTTCACTATTTTATTTCCGCATTTGTTTTTATTTTATTGCTTCGTGATCCTGTTTTTCTAACAACTGGTATCAGAGCGAAAGGTAACTTGCAGGAAAAGAGGGTTCCTGGTTCGAGTGGGAGAAATGGTGGAATATGGAAAGTTTAGGGTCAATAAATTTAATGAGCAAAACTACCAGTTATGGAAGATGCAGATGGAAGATTATTTATATCAAAAAGATCTATTTCTACCATTGGGTGGAATAGGAAAGAAGCCGATATCCATGAAGGACGAAGAATGAGAGGTTATTGACATAAAGGCACTAGGAACAATACAGATGAGCCTGGAAGCATTGGTGGCTTTCAATATTTTGAAAGAAAATATAATGAAGGAGTTGATGGACACATTGGATAAAATTTATGAAAAAACATCGGCATCCAATAAGGTATTTCTAATGAAGAGATTATTTAATATGTAGATCTTAGAAGGTGGGTCTGTTGCAGATCATTTAAATGAATTTACTATGGTTACTAATCAACTAATTTTTGTAAAAGTGGACTTTGATGATGAGGTTAAGGCTCTTCTAATCTTGTTCTCATTTCCAGAAAGATGGAATGGCTTGGTCATGGTTGTAAGTAACTCTGTCTCTAGTTCAAACACTTTAAAATTTGATGATGGTGTTGGTGTTATCCTTGGTGAGGAAATGAGATGGAAAAGCACATGTGAGACATCAGGTAATGTGTTAAACATGGAGAACAAGGGAAGACAAAAGGATAGAGGAAAGGGCTTAGGGAACCGTGGGAATTCTAGGAAGGGCATATCCAAATACAAAATAGGAAAGATAGAGTGTTGGAATTGTGGGAAGAAATGAAATCTGAAGAAAGACTGCAGAGCTCCAAAGAAACAAAGAGATGGACAATAAGAGAAAAATCATGAAGAAAATGTAACATGTGATGTGTTACAAAATTCTTTTATTCTTTCTGTAGATAATATTTATGAGTCTTGGGTAGTAGATGTAGGGGGTTTATTTCATGCCACACCCCATAGGAAACCTTTTCTAGATTATGTTCAAGGTGATTTTGGACCATTTCATTTGGGTGATTATGCACCATGCAAAATTGTTGGAATGGGAAAGGTAAAAATAAAGAAAAGGAATGGAAACCAATGGTTTTTGAAAGAGGTAATAAATGTTCCAGATCTAAGGAAAAATCTAATTTCAACAGAGTAATTGGAAAGTGAAGGTTTTATATCTAAATTTACAGATAAGGTATGGAAGGTCACCAAAGGATCACTAGTGATAGCAAAAGGAGAGAAGGTAGGTACATTGTATTTATGTACTGGTAATACTGACTCTTCTATCTCTTTAGCTTCTATAGGAGTGGATACAACATTGTGCCATCATAGGCTTGGACACATGAGTGAGAAGGGGATGCAAATACTTCACAAAAGTAATTTGTTGCCATATCTTAAACAAATTGATTTGGATTTTTGTGAGCATTGTGTTTATGGGAAACTGAAGAGAGTTAGATTTACCAGAGTAGGAAAAGAAAATAAGGGTGAAAGGTTAGAGCTTGTCCATACATATGTATGGGGACTAGCTCAGGTATTATCTCTTGGTGGTTGTCATTATTATGTTACTTTTATTGATGATGAAACTAGAAAAACTTGGGTTTATTGCATTCGACAAAAAATTGGGGTTTTTGATACTTTTAAGAAATGGAAGGCTTTGGTTGAGAATGAGACAGGAAAAATGTTGAAGTGTCTCGGATCAAACAATGGAGGTGAATATTTCAGCAATGATTTTGATGATTATTGTTCATACCATGGGATTCTTAGAGAGAGAAAAGTTTTAGGAACACCACATGAAAATGGTGTGTCATAAAGGATAAATATGACACCCATGGAGCGTGTAAGGAGTATGAGATTGCATGATGGGTTTCACTTATAGTTTTGGGCATATGTTGTAAATATTGTTGTTTACTTAATAAACATAGGACCTTCAATCTCTTTTGATGGTGGAATTCCAGAGAAGTCATGGAAAGGTAAAAAGGTAAACTATTCTTTTCTGAAGACTTTCGATTGTGAAGCATTTGTCCATATTGATAAAGAAAATAGAACAAAGCTTGAGGAAAAATCCAAGAAGTGTACCTTTATTGGATATCATGTTAATGATTTTCGTTATCGCTTATGGGATTATGAAAATCACGAAATCATCAGGAGTAGAGATGTCTTATTCAATGAGAAGGTCATGTACAAAGATCAGTTGCAGGGAAAGAAACAAGAAAAAGAAAAACCAGAATACACAATGCTTGATGAGATCACTGAAAAAGAAATTCCAAAGGTACCAGAAAATCAAAATGTACAACAATAGGAGCAACATGTAACTCAAACTCCTACAAGTGTTTTTAGAAGATCTACCAGGTTAAGTAGACCCCCTAAATTATACTCTCCTTCATTGTATTATTTATTGTTGACTGATTTTGGTGAACCAGAATGTTATGAAGAGGCAATGCAGGTAGAAACAAAAAACATTTGGGAGCAAGGCATGAAAGAGGAAATGGATTCCTTGGGAAATAACTAGACTTGGGACTTGGTTGAATTTCTTGTAGGAAAAAGAGAATTGCAGAATAAATGGGCTTACAATTTGAAGGAAGAAGATGGAGGGAAAAAGCGGTACAAGTCTAGACTTGTTGTAAAGGGGTTTGCACAAAAGAAAGGTATATATTTTGATACTATATTTCCTCCTTTTGTTAATATGACTTCAATTATGACTATTTTAAGTCTTGTGGCAGTAGAATATTTGCATCTTGAATAATTAGATGTAAAAAAAACTTTTCTCCATGGGGATTTGGATGAAAAGATATATATGTAGCAGCCACAGGGGTATGAGGTCAAAGGGAAAGAAAATTTGGTATGCAGGTTGAAGAAGAGATTGTATAGGATAAAGAAATCTCCAAGGAAGTGGCATTTGAAGTTTGACATGTTTATGACAGAACAACGTTATGGTAGATGTCATTCTGATCACTGTGTTTATTTTAAAAGACTAGAAAATGGAAGCTATATTATCCTGCTATTGTATGTAGATGACATGCTTGTTGCAGGGTCTAATATGAAAGATATAAATGTGCTCAAGAAGAAATTATGTAATTAAATTGTGATGAAGGATTTGGGTGTTGCAAAGAAAATCCTTGGTATGAGAATAACAAGAGATGGGAAAAATCACAAATTGGCATTGTCTCAAGGTGAGTACATAGAGAAGGTGTTGGAGAGATTTAAAATACAGAATGGAAAACAAGTTAGTACACCTCTGGCCAGACATTTCAAATTAACCAAGGAAATGTGTCCCAAGACATAGGAGGATATAAAATACATGTCCAGGGTCCCTTATTCATCAACAATTGGTAGCTTGATGTATGCGATGGTTTGCACAAGACCAGATATTGCACATGTAGTGGGAGTTGTGAGTAGGTATATGAACAATCCAGGTAAAGAACATTGGTAGGAAGTACAGTGGATTCTTAGGTATTTGAGAGGTACTTCTACTCATGCATTATGTTTTGGAGGTTCAAACATTGTTCTACATGGATATGTTGATTCATATATGGTAGGTGATAAAGATAGTAGGAGGAGCGCCATAGGGTATGTTTTTACTGTAGGTGAAACATCAATAAGTTGGATTTCAAAACTACAAAAGGGTGTTGCACTTTCAACAATAGAAGCAGAGTATGTTTCTGCTACAAAGGCTAGTAAAGAGATTATTTGGTTATAGAGGTTTATGGAGTTATTGGGAAAGAAGAAAGAGAATAGCAGGTTGTACTGTGACAAGGAGAGTGCCATTCATATTGAAAATAAATAAACCTTCCATTCGAAGACTAAGCATATACAACTAGGGTACCATTTCATACGATCCATCTTGGAAGATGGACATTTGAAGTTGGAAAAGTTACACACTAGCCAGAATCTTGTAGATGTTTTAACAAAAGGAGTAACCATGGAGAAATTGAGTTTTTACTTTGTTTCAGTTGGTCTTCAAGCATGAAGGTGAAGATGATAAATTTTCTAGGTCCAAGGTGGAGTATAGTCCAGCATGTACAACAACAATGGAGTTGTTGTGATCAGTCTTCAAGTGGGAGATTGTTGGTTGTGGAGCCTGATTATCTTGATGTTTCATAGGTCTTCATTTTTCAGTCATGTTTATACCCCATGAAGATTGGACACCCTGGAATATTGTACACCCCTCCATGCAGGAGGGTTGCAGGGGGGATTTCCCCCCCTGCAAGGTCTAGGGGGCTCATCCCCCCAGCTAGGGGATCCAGGGGAAAGCGATCCCCTGGCAGCGGTTTGGGGGATAGTGTTCCCCAATGGGGGTTCGAGGGAAAAGCCCCTAAAGCAAAATTTTCCTTGTAAATGTATACTATAATTTCATAGTAAATTTGGACCATTCATTATAAGGTTGCAGATATGATGGTAGAAGTTATGTTAGGATTTTTTTCCCTATAAGGAAACCCTCTTTTATGATGGAATTGTATTGCGGCTATGTATCGTTGCGAATATTGTATTATGAGAGAAGAGATTGTGAGAGAAAGAAGAGGAAGTTACAACGGGTGTGTTTTAGGTTGTATCCCTTCATTTGTTGAATAATAAAAAGGAAGGACCTAGAAATTTCTCTGGTGGACGTAGCCCACATTGGGTGAACCATGTATACTTGTGTCTTTATTGTATTGTGTATATTCTATGTTTTGTTTTTGCATTTGTTTTTATTTTATTGCTCCACAATCCTGTTTTTCTAACATGTTGTTTCTCTTCAATTCCTTCTTGGTTGCAGTATTCAGTTTCTTTGAACAAATGTATCCTGTAACAACTGAGTACCAAACATCATGCCTTTGTGCTCCTAGAAATGCTTTCAACTTGTTTCTCCATATCTCATAGTTCAGACCATTTTGACCATCAAATATTGGTGTTCCATTTATTGTGCACTTCATGAATATTGATTTTTCATTATTTGTGTAATCCATGATCTACCTTCAAGTGGTTAAACTATTTTTTGAAGTACCTGCTTCGATTCCAATTGCTAGAATACTGNGGGGGTGAATCAATATGAGCACATTTTACCACTTTCAATAAAACTCAACTTTAACAATAGTATTCAATATTTTATCACTTACGAATTCATTATATCATAACATCATAAACAATATCATTCATCAGTGCATAATAAACAACTAAAAATGCACAATATACTAGAATTCATGTGGAAACCTAAATGGGAGAAAACCATTAAAATTATTTCTTATATATTTCTTGAATACATTCATAGGAAAAACCAACTTCCCAATTCTCCAGCACCAACTGGAAGGAAGCACCAAAGCACCAACCCCTTATTTACAGGCTCCAACCCGGAGGAAGCTACAACTCCCTAAATTATTCTGTTGAAACTAGAAGAAGGATATGACCTCATAATTGATAGGTACCAACCTAAATGAATATATAAATCCCTGTGTTCTCTGACACTAACCAGAAGGAGGCTATGACCCCCTAATTTACAAGCACCAACCTGAAGGAAGCTACAACTCCTTGAATTTTCTGGCACCAACCGGAAGGAGGCTACGACCCCCTTTTCTTGCCCTGTCCTACCTCCCTGAAATATAAGTGTAGACTCAAGCTGTCACCACCACTGATAATATCACTACTACTATCACCAATACATCAACCAACCTATCACTGTCACTGTCACTGTCACATCAAATTGTGACTACCACTGTAATATGAACCTGTGACTGACAATCAACCAATCATCCAACTTGTCACTGTCATTGTCATTGTCACTGTCACAATCACTTATATACCATTATCAACCAACTATAACCAGATCCACTCACATGGATACCAAAACTATCACCAAGCCATGTACATTAACCATCAACCATGTGCATCAACATCACCATGAAGTGCCTCTAGCAATGCACCATATCATCATCAACTCATGAAACAAAACCTATACCATAACATGTGATTAAACCATATACCATATCACTCATGATATGTCTCAATCATGCCATACACCATGTACCATAAGATCTCATCAATGAAGTTCCTCAAGCATGTGATAACATCACCATGGCATATTCCAAACCAAATACCAAGATATCCAAGATACCAATATAGCCAAGATATGATTCTAATCAATGTACCATAACATCACCAAGGTGTACCTCAACATGTACCAACATCACCAAGACATGCCTCAACCATGTTCCAAAACATCCAATGCATGTACCTCAAACATGTTCCATAACCTCATCAAGATGTGCCTCAAACATCCATCAATATCACCAAGAAATGCACCTCATACATGTGCCAAAGATGTGCCTTATATCATGTAACAAACATGTGCTTCAAGCATATACCAATGCCTAAAAATTATATCAAATACATTCCTCAAGAATGCACCATAACATCATCAACATGTAACCAAGATGTACCTCAAACCATGTGCTAACATCCATAAACCACGTACCAAGAGATACCATCAAACATGTGAAATATCACTCATGATATTCCTCAAGCATATACCATACAACAAACAATATTCCAAGTATCCAAGATGTACCTCAAGGAATATACCAAAAATCACAAAGGCATGGCTCAAGATTGTAACAAACCTTTCAAGATGCAAGCCTAAAAAAACATAGAATAACATACCTTTAAACCTGTAGTTGACCTGATACATAATATTTCATACCTATAGCTCTTCCTCAACCTCAACAACCCGATACTAGCATCCTCTATCAATTTTACCTCAACCTTGCGGGACTAGCCCATGCATTATGCAAGGCCTCACGGGACAAGGGTCATACAACCCATGGGTGTGCCTTGCAGGACACTAGTAGGCTAACCCATGGGGTAAGACAAACTAGGGTTTCTTTAAATCCTTCCTCCTCTACAACTTCGAGACTTTCTCACTTGTTCCTTATTGAGATATATTTCATCATATATGCTACAAAAGACTTACCAAAAGATCACTTTAAAGATAGATAATCATTAAATGTGTGTGTGTAAGAATGAGAGGCTTACTGAAGTGTATTTATACTTGTTCATGTGAATTTTTTCCTTAAATTTAGGTATGACCTATACTTTCTTGTTATAACCACTTTACCCTTTAATTAATGACTTGTAGCATCTTGATATAACCTTTTAGGGGTTTCTGATTTCTTGACCTCATAACTCCTCAACCATGAGGAACTATGTGATGTAGCACCTACCGTTGGAAATGACATGACAAGGACCATCCATCTATAAGTGTGTTACATGCATTTACATTTTCCTTCATGTCCTTATTACTCAAACAACTTTGGGATTCATGACCACACCTGTAGGGATTCTCGTAGACTTCTTCAAAGCATCTTCCCATGAGGGCCATGCTTAAAGCTACGCCATGATGAAACATCTTTGGAGACTTATTCAAATGCACCCATCACATATATTGACATTGATGACATCTACTTATCTTGACATCAATGACAACCACCTATCCATCAACATCAATTAAAATGAACTATCCAATATATACACCTAGAGTCCTCAGGTAACTATTACCAACCACCAAAGTATAGAGAAGAACAATGTCCTAGGGAATAATGACCAGATTAAAGAGATTCTAGAAGAAGGATTAGAAAGAGGGAATGTGGAAAACAGGATAAGGACAATTATGGCAACACTAATTCAACAATATGGATTCACAACTTCTTAAGCATTGAAACAATATTCTTGAAAATTTCCTTAACATAGCAGCTTGAACTAAGATTATTTTTCAAATTATCCTTAATTTTCCATGATTAGACCTAACCCATGACTCCTTTCCAAATTACGATGTCTAAGATTAAACTTCTTGTAAGATGTATATAAAATCAACAACCATTTGTTAAAATATGCATACAATTACCATATGATTTGTGATTAGCCACCTAGTCATATATGTTGGGATGAAATTGCAATTTTAAAATGGGAATTCTAATGCAAATGCATGATTAAGCTCTGCAAGCACTTGAGAGACTAGTGTAGTGGGGAAAAAAAGGGTTTCGTTCTTTCATGCTCTGCATTGTGATGATTAAACACAAGGAAGAAAAGAAAAGACCGAGAGAAAAAAAGGGCATACTATAGTACCAATCGCAGTCCATGGGACTAATAAATCCTAACAATTAGGCACCGATATAAGCAATTAAGCACTTAAGAGTTGCACAACCAGTTCACCATCATGATGATGTTGACTCAAATTCAATTATATCTATTTAGTTCGATGAGTGGAATATTGTATCATATTATTGTTTTTGAGTATAATAAAAAAGATCATACTTTATTTAAATCGATTCACTTTAAATATGTGGATATTGACTTAGCTGTATGCGTGGCATCATAAAAAAAATTGTTGTGTGTCAATTTAGTATTAGAGTTTCTACATGTCCTCAACATGCATTAGGACATCCATGTAGAGTGCCCAGTGTATGTATGATTTAAGAGACAACAAACTATTATGGAAGTGGACCTTCCAAAAGATGAAGCAAAGAGGAAGATTGAAAAAAAGACATAAGGGAGGGTCCATGGAAAGACCAACCATGAACCTGGAGGGTGCATGGAAAGACCAACTAGGAACAAACCATGACAATACCAACCAAGAACCTGGAGGGTGTATGGAAATACCAACTAGGAATATACCATGACAAGACCAACCAGGAACCTAGAGGATGCATAGAAAGACTAGCTAGGAACGTTGTTAATACCATCGGAGTAGAAACTACAGGTCAATGAGGTAAAAAATATGGCTCAGTTTGTGGTTAGCTTCAATAACCCCGGTGAAATTTGCATGTGGATTGATCTATAGAACCGTAGTAACATAAGCTAGGTTAAAACAGAATGTGCAGCTACAGGGTAAGAAACAACGGTGGAAGTATTTTATCCATTTCTAGGTTCATTTGTAGAGACAACACCTTGCTTACCATACCTTTCGTTTCTAGAGCCATCAGTCACTAGGGTTGCCACAGTGAATTAGGTCTATTTTTGGATGGGTAAGCAGTGGTAGTGGAAGTATTTTATCGAGTTCCAGGGCCATTTGTAGAGGCAACACCTTTCTTAGCATACCTTCCATTTCTAGAGTCATCGGTTGCTAGGGTTTTCATGGTGAATTAGGTCTATTATTGGCTAGGTTGCTAGGGTAACGCTCCCAAAGGAACTATGTTTTCCTCTGGTGTTTTTAATTGTTTAAGTCACACCTATTACACTTTAACTAGTTTCTCCACCACTAACATATTAGCCAACACATGAGAAAGCACCCCCATAACCAACAGCTAGAGATCAAGTTTACTTGGTTCTAGGTAAAGCAAATCTATCTTTTCTCTATTCATAGGTAGGGCCAAAATATAATACCTTGGATGGTGTGAAGCTTGGGAAAAACATCCTTGCATCAATGCAATGAATATCTTTATAGCCAATCAACGTCTACTTTTTTATTTTATTGTCTCTTTAACGCTCATTTGCCAGGTCGACTCAGCCATAGATAGGGATTTCTTTACGAAAACTAAAATATTTCCAACAAAATGACTCACTTGGAAGAGTATGAAGGGGTTCAATTAAATTAGGGGCACTCTGTTCTACTGCGATGGATTAGAAATGAAGGGGTTTGTAAATCCATACAAGAATCTGTGATTCATTTTATTTTGAATTAAAGGAACAAAACTGTAGATAAACTAGAATGTAAATGAATAGGTTTGAGTTTTTTTATGTGTCGGTTTAAGGTTTCTCGGGCATGGACGAAGCATTGAAGTTACATAGAGCCACATACGACCTATTGTCACATTCAGTGACTGAGTAATTCAAAGATTGTAAGAATCCTTCAGCATCACCAACAAAATTCCAAGTAGAGAATTGACTTGATTTTTTGTTAAAGATGTTCTCTGCTACTCTAACCACTACTTCCAATCAAACCAAAATTATTTTAATTAGTTATAGCTACCTGATTTTTCAAAGATTATATAGATGTATCTTGGGCTAGTCTATCATTGTTTCCATGTAATGCTTCTTCAATATACAATAAATATGTAACTTGGGATGGTCTATCATTATTTTCATTCAATACTTCTTCAATAGTACATGTGTATATTTTTCTTCAAATATGCTCCTCAAATTACAAATATAAAATTTTGTAGTTATATATAGAGATCATAAAAAGGAGCAACACACAAGTTGATGAGGAAATGGAGGTGGAATCTAGGCTATAAACTTTTGTAGTTACAGATAGAGATCATAACAAAGGAGAAGCACATAATTTGATGAGGAAAGAGAGGTGGAAGCTAGGAGGAAATAGAGGTGCAAGTCAAGAAGAAATCCTGTAAGTCGCCACATTTCTCTAATGCATGTAGGTTTCTAGAGGAGAAGGCATCGACTACAGCCTATGCAGTTCCAAACATTGAATGCATTGTCAAGGAGGAGTTGTCGACCATACTACAATGCTATAGAGCACAACCACCAAAGTATCATGTCATATAAATTCATTTTATAAACTAATCTTTAGCTTTGAAAAATAATTTTAAAAAGTTGCACACACTAGAGGATTTCTATCACATCAAAATGGTTCGAACCAATGAAAAATTGAATACGTCGAATTAGAAAAATGAAAACAATATATTGATTTTTTGAAATAAATTCAAATAATAAATTAAACTTGGGATTTTGAATGAATAAGTAAGTGATAAACCAAAAATCACCCATAAATGTATAAAAATAGACAAACTAATGGAAAGTCAAAAGAATTTGACAGCTACACGAAAGCGATAGTCTCGACTAATAAAAAACATACTTTCGAATTCCTTATGCATCCCATTGTATTATCTAGCTACCCACTTTACATGAGGGGACATCTGGTTTTGTAATTCGATATAATAAAATAAATTTCTTTCGAATCCCTTTCTCATTATTATGTCGCTTAAATTCCTTTTTGTTTTTCTTTATAAGATATTTTTCTAAGGTCGTGCTTAGTTTCTTTTTTAGTCCCTGTCATAGGCATAGATGGACTATAGCGATCGATAAATCGTTGACTTCATATTAGTTTGTCCTTTGACCAGAAATATTTCCATATTTTCTATTGTTGGAACCAGGGAACTGAAAACATCGGTTTTTATATTAAAAAAAATACCATATTTATCATGATCTGATTGGATAAGGGATTGGAGGTCTTATTGCCAGCTTCACTATTCCCAATGTTATATATGTTGGCATATCCAAAGTATTTGATCATACATGGTCTTTATGAATCATATATTTTGTTATGCATTCGTTGAAAGTGGATTAATGCTAGCATTAATATGAATGTTTGGTTTAGCATTTTATGCTAGGTAAATCTATGGCAATGTTTGATATGGTGGCATATCCAAAGTTTGGCCTTCCAATACATTCTCTAGTGTTCGAACTATTGTTACAAAAAAATATAATATTTTTTTGGGGATACGTCAGAGATCTTCCACATTGCATTTTTTTGTCACATGTTTAGAGAGCATTTCTGACAGACTTAAATGTTCACCTAATAAGCTTAGCATTGAATGCTTACTTGACAGGCTTGTTACAATACATTTTTTTTTCATTTTTTTTAAATTTATATGTTTCAGCGACATTGTTGGTTTACTGGTTCATGCTTGTTTTTTGCATCTCTACTGATTTCTTATTTGCATGTTGTTGTTGTTGTTGCTTACCTGTTTGTGTTCTTGCAATTTTCATGTTTGGGTTTCTGCAATCGTGATTGGAACTATGTCAGCCTCAAACTATATTTCATACCTGGTGATGCTTTTTCCATGGATTATGTGTTGCTATGGTTTCATAGTTATGAGAGTAGGTTTTTTTTTCTGGCTCAGTTTTGCAGGCTCATGATTTACCGGGTTCAGAAAATTTAAAATCATTTGTCGCTCCCCTCCATCCCTGCTACCTTCTGCCCTTCCCAATAGACATTGATTATGCTTTCAAAAGCTAGAATCGACCAGACAAGTTTGAAAAAACAGGCTTTAGTAACTGGAAAGGTCGAGGACATATCCCATTAAAATGAATAGACAGGTGAATATTATTGGATCTAGTAATTTATTTTGCCTCAATTTAGAGTTTGCAAAAATATTTTTTTTCTTTTTTTTCTGTTTGTGGTCTTTTAGTTTGCTTAAAATGTTCATCATAGTCCATGAACGTGTCACCCACAGAGGCCTTCATGTTGTGTCCCTCTTTAATATTGTGCATATATTAGATGTGAGATTTGAGAATCTGCTCGGATATGGGAATTTAAATACATGCTAATAGTCACTATTCAACGTACATATTCGAAAAGGTTGGCATTAATAAGCGAAAATATCGAGAACATCTATCATTAAAATGAATTAACAAAAAAATCTATGGAAGATCATCCAGCGTTGATTTTAAATACTTATTGCCATTTCTCTCTATCATTAAAGAGTTGTGCTTTAGGGTGCCTTCGTTCTAATGTTCATGGTCATGGACATGTAAGAGAACTTAGAGATGCGATTGAGGCCCATATGAAAGAAGAGACACTGGTTTTATGTGACGTGAGCTTTGAGTAAAAAAAAAACTTTGTTATAGAAGAGAAAGTCAGAGAGGAGGAAAAAAAAGAACAAGTATGTTCTGGTTGGTGTTCTCCCTGTGTTTGATGCTTTGGCTGGTTGAAAAGGCTACCTGGAGATTTGTTTGTTGAACTTCTTTGTTTTCTTCCTGGGAGTTGTAATGGATTTCCAAGTCACCTACAAAATAGTTTTTCATTGAACTATATAGCTTCTTCCAACAATAGATATTTGGCAAGTGTATTGAATTCTACAGATCCCACAAGATTTTGTCTTCCTCGGGGGTGGCACATTTACAGTGGCTTGAAGAATGGCCCCTCATGTTCGTAAATGACACCAAATATTACTCCATTTGCAAATGCACCTAGAGACAGGTAACATAAATTGTATGGGTGGATAAAATGATATATTATTGCTACAAAATTTTCTCATGAGATCTACAACATTTGATACAATTTCCAGACCTGTGGTGATGAGTTCTAAAGCATTTGATGCACTTGGTAGATTTGTGTTGCCCGAAGAAGTTATGTACCTCAACAAATTTTCATTTTTTCAGTTGGGTTGGACGTTTCTTCCAATTTACTGTAATAAAGCAAAGAAGTTAAACATACAAATCTTCAGGAAGGCTTTTCAACCAAACAGATGATCGAATACAGGGACAATATCAGTCACAACATACTTGATTTTTTTCCCCCTACCATAGCTATGGTGACATAAAACGACTTCATCCACTTTGAAATCGGCCTGAATCACATTTCTAAGTTGTCTCAGATGTCAAGGTTCGGGAACATTGCAAGGAAAGCACCCTGAACCCCAAGTTTTCGACGGCAGAGGAAAATTACTACTTGAAAAAGAATGGAATGTTGATTAACCAGCGATTGCAAGAAGGGCATATCTGGAAGAGACAAGGTGTTCAACAAACTCAGATAGATGTAGTTGGCAGTGGAAATTAAGTAGAAAACCCAAAATTGATATTAAACTCATTTTTTTTCAAATAAAGGGTTTGGACGTCAAGAGAACTGTGAAGAATCTTCATCAATGTACACATTTTTTATTGGTTGGCAGCAGGACAAATCACAATCATTGTGGCAAATAGCCTCAGTTGTATTTTGTAACCCATCTTATTTGGATATAGAATAATTCGTCTTTATTTTTTAATAGTATTTTCCAATATATGGTATTTGTTTTAATTTTATTTTGTGCCTTCTTCCCCTATGTCGTTAAAACATGAACGACAATCTTTTCTTTTTCTTGCCCACTACTTCAATTTAAATAAATCCTGCTCTGTTCCTTTCTTACATTTTACATTTAAGAATATTTTTTCATAAGCCATACTTATGTGGCGTCGGTCCTGTATTTAAGGAAATAAATTGGAGGAGTCGCCATGTTTCCATTCTTCGGGTCCCATAAATAGAATGAATTAATGAGTTACAAGAGGGAAGCTTCTTCTATTTGATAATATCCATGCATATATACTAATATCAGTACTATTGAAATAAATACAAAAACTTCCTCTTCTGCAAATCTTAAGCAATTATGTTTGTGCAGCCAAAGAGCTTCGGTGCTCTGCAATTTATGCTTTAACTACTGATAACTCACTAGTTGCTCGAAAAGCTTGGCATTAATAAAGGGACATTTGAAGTTGTCTTAATTACTTAAATCACACCAATTTTTCATTACATTTAATTTAATTTAGATATTGATGTTTATGGAGATTCGACTTTTTCTCATGTCATTGCAAGAAATACAAGATGAATAGATGATAAGAAGTTTATCTTGTTGGAACCACAATGCAAATTCATGTTTCTTGTTGCGCTATGTACATCTTACAGTCAAAATTTTTGTGGTTTCAGTGAAATTTGTGAACCGAAGAGCATCCTGCAAATTGGGAGACCATTTGCATTTGAAATAGAAACAATCCATTAATATATATTAGTATGAATACTATTCATATAAATATGAAAAATTTATCCATTAATACATATTAGTATGACTACTATTGAAATAGTATCAAACCTTTATCTTGACCAATACTTAGGCTGTTATCTGGCCACCAGGTCCCGGGTTCGCAGTACCCACCACCTATGTCCCTTGTTATGTCATCTACATCTTGCAGCCAAAGAACTTCAGTGATCTGCAGTTTATCCTTTTACTAGTGAGAAACCAATAGGGGTTCAAAAACATTGCCATTGATAAACGGAAAAAAAAAAGGTTTTTTGACTGTTAGATACTTATCCCTTTCCCCTTTTCCTTCTCCCATTCATTATGGCTTTATGGTTTTATACTTAGTCGTCTTTGTAAGATGGGAGCTTGTAGGGTTCATGAGATGGCATATCTTCATTTCAATCTATATCTTCACATGACGAATCTGACCAACCGTTGTTCCTTTGCAGACCTAGGCAATTTTATGGCTGTGGTTGTCGAGTTGGAAAATACGAACTAGCCTTTTCTTCCTCTCGGTGGTTATCACTTTCTGGATACATACTTAGTCGTGTTTCTATGGTATCCGGTTCCAAAGTTGGTGGGATAACATGTCTTCATCTCCATCCATATCCTCACACGATGGATCCGGTCGACCATTGTTCCTTTCCACAGTTAGGCAATTTTATGGCCGTCGCTGCGGGGTTGATGCTTACGAACCCGGTTGTTTATCATTTCGTTATATACATATTGCACTCAAAACATCTGTGATCTACAATTCCACCATGGGTTCCTCAAATACATTGACTTCGTTCAAAGTATTTGTTGTTGATTTCCATCCCCAACAACTTCGCGTCCTTCCATGATATACATCTTCCACTAAAAATTTGTGTGATCTACAATTCCACTGTGGACTCCTCCATCCATTTTCCCTTTTTTTCTTCCCATGTATTATGGGACTATAAATTATGGACATGATATTATATAGAGCATGTACATATTTCACATTCCATACCTAGCCACATTTTGGATCGTGGGTTCTCGAGCGGGCGGGCTCAAAATTGGGCCTCCATTGTTCTGTGCCCTGCAATTAGCACCCTGAATTCTACGATATACAAATTTACAAGAATACCTGCGGACTGCATGATTGAACATTACATTTCTATTGTTCCATGTCCTCCAAACAATGCTCCCAGTTCCACGATATATAAATTTACACACAGAGTCTAGGGATGGCGGGGTGGATATTGCCATTGTTTACGAATGGCAATCCCTGTCAAGTATCTAACAGTATCTAAAAAAAAAATGTCAATACTAAATTAGCTCTTAGTGGTGACAACTGGACAGAGAGGTATAAAACAGTTGGCATCACACCCTCCTCAATATACAAATTTACTACCAGATTCCCACATTGTCTGCTCTTCCTTGTTACAGATTATGCATTCAAATGTTCGGAGCGATACAATTGGAACCTCGAGGCCTCACGTCTTCTACAGAGACTTTTCCATCCTGTTTTTCATCCCCCTGTTGTTAGGTTCACAAAATTTCCAACTCTTGGACACTATTTTGGGTTGGCACGAAGCTTCATTCTACCACGGTTCACAAATGTTTCAAAGTATCTGTTGCTTCCTTCCATCTTCACTAACTTCCTCTCATTTCTAATATAGTTTGGTTGTGCTCTTACTAGTGACAACTGAACATAATAGTATGAAATAGTTGGCATCCGACCCTTTGCAATATACAAATTGACTACCAGGTTCACATCTTCTACTCAAAATTTCTGTGATCTGCAATTCCACCATGGACTCCTTAGTCCTTTTTCCCTTTTCTTCTTCCTGTGTATTATGGCTCTCTGGTTATATACTTAGTCACCTTTCTATCATCGCGGGTTCCATCATTGGCGACCTGGCATATCTTTATGTCCATCTATATAATGACACCGTGAAGTCAACCGACTGTTGTTGCTTTCCATACTTAGCCAATTTTACGACCGCGGTTGTCGGGTTGGCGGTTTCGAACTCTACTTCTTGTTCCAAGAAAAGCGTTTTTTTTAAAGAAAACTAATTAGGGAATGGTATTTTTTTGTGTTTTTCTCCACGAACCTATGTAACAGACGTTATTACTATTCTATTGTATGATTTTAAATGTTCATGTCATTTCCAGAGATATGTCGGCAACTCCTCTTATCAATTTGTATATATATAGTCCGCAAAATCGCTTGTCAATTTGTATATCGCAGAACTATGCTTGCTATTTGTAGGGAACAGAACATCAAATGCCCAATTTTGAGCCCACCAGCCTGAGAACACGCAATCCAAAATACAAATTGACTACCGGGTTCACATCTTCTACTCAAAATTTTCGTGATCTACAATTCCACCGCGGACTCCTTAGTCCTTTTTCCATTTTCTTCTTCTCATGTATTATGCTTCTCTAGTTATATACTTAGTGTCCTTTCTATCATCGTGGGTTCTAGCATTCATGGGCTGACATATCTTTATCTCCTTCTATATAATCACATGACGAATCTGACTGACTGTTGTTGATTTCCATACTTACCCAATTTTACGGTCGCGATTGCCGGGTTGGCGGTTTTGAACTCTGCTTCTAGTTCTGTGATGTACATCTTGCACTCAAAACATTTGTGATCTACAATTCTACCATGGACTCAAATTCACAAGATTCACTCTACCATGGTTCACAAATGTTTCTAGTATCTATGGTTGTCTTGCATCCCAACTAACTTCTTGTCCTTCCTAATATACATGGTTGTGCTCTTACTAGTGACTCTTTCTAGTGGCAACTGCACACATTGATACGAAACAATTCGGATGTAGCCCTCCACAATATAGAAATTCACTATCGGGCTCTAACATCGTCCCCTCTTACATGTTAGAAATTATGCATTCAAATGTTTCGAACGATACAATTTGACCGTCGGGGCCTCACGTCTTCTGGGGAGACCTTCTGACCCTTTTTTGTTTCTCATGTTCACAAGTTCACGAAATCTCCATTTCTTAGTAATTGTTTCGAGTTGGCGCATTCCAACTCCATTGCTTCTTTTTACGTCATATACAAATTGCACTCAAAATTTCCATGATTTACAATTCCACCGAGGACTCCTTGGTCCTTTTTCCCTTTTCTTCTTTCCTTGTATTATCGCTTTCTGGTTATATACTTAGACGCCTTTCTATGCTCACAGGTTCTAGCGTTGGCAGTTTGACATATATTTATCTCCATCTATGGCCATACTTAGCCAATTTTATGGCCACATTTGTTGGCTTGGCGGTTTCAAACTCTTCTTCTTGTTGCATCCTATACATCTTTCACTCAAAACTTCCATGATCTACAATTCCTGCGTGGAATTGTCGAACTCGCAAGCTTCACTCTGCCACAAATCACAAATGTTTCAAAGTATCTCTCGTGGACTTCCATCCACACTAACTTCCCATTCTTCCTGATATGCATTAGATATGCTCTTACTAGTCATATACAAATTGCCCTCTAGACTGTCCTGCCATACCCTCTTCCTTGTTAGGCCTATTGCACTCAAAACGTTCTGAGACATAGAATTTCGCCCTCACGACCTCACCTTCAACGGTTGTACCTTGTATCCCTATTTAAAAGTTGTTTTTCCCGTGCCCGTGACCTCTGTACTTTCTTACTATGCAATTAGAAACCTTTCATGCTAACAGCTGACCATGCAGGAATAGTCAACATTGTTATTAATGCGTGAAATGCTCAAGGAGATCTCCCATTATTACGCATTAGACCAAGATGTGCAGAGATTTATTTTGTCCCTTCCGATTGTTCATCTCGAACACGCGTTGTTGTGTTGGCCCACTCAAGAAATCTACAATGCTTAATCGCTCATTTCAATATCCGCCATGTTCATATTTCTATGTATGTGATTACTAGTGTTTAATGTTAACAACACATCATGCAACAACCGTCGAAATTGTCATTAATCAATGAAAGTCTTGAGGACATCTCCCATTCACACGCTTTGGAGTGATATTTGCACAGGATTATATTATCCCTTCCAACTTTTTATTTCATCCATCGTCTGGAGAAAACAAACATTCTTGTAGACTTATGGCAGTAGTTCGTTAGCATTTTTGTGGAGATATAGTAAATATCTTCGGACATTAGGACTAGAACTTCTAGTTGTCCAGGGCATACTTTTACTATTCATCCTATTCCTCCCAAAACAAAGTGATTTGGATGCCTGGAATCGCTCGTGCAGGCTGTGTCCCTGAGGTTTTTGACTGTAAAGAGGTGGTCTCTTAGTGCACCAAAAGATATATTCCAAGACAAAGAATTATTCCACTACGTAACCATTCTCCTGTTTCTTTGTCACCTCAGGCCTTCCGTGAGATGTTAAAATTGTCGGAGCCAACATTGACGTTCAGAGGACAACACTACAAGCAATTTCTAGAAAAACATGATAATGGGTTGGACATCTTAGCCGACTTCCTCGAAGACTCGACAACAATTCCTCAAGATATCACAAGGTTGCAGGTAAGTTCCTTTAGAAATCCATTCCGGGGAATTGCTTGGTTGTTTACAAGAATAACAGGACAGGCATCAATGACAAGCATTTCCCATATAATTATTTATATTTTTTATTTCACAGTCAAGGAACAATACATTTTCAATTAGGGGAAGCTAATTTCCATTGAGATCTGTTCCCAGTTGTCACGATTCAAATAATCGAATAAATTTTGTATGTCATCATACTTGATTTTCACAATAGTGCATTGCTGCCCATTTCCAAAACTTTCCCTTTCCAATAAAATAAACTATGGATTCAACCCAGTAACATTCTGGTACGAGGCCCTGTGGAGGCACAAGGCCTCCTATTGTTTTTATGAAGTTTTTAATGGCTTTGTCTCATTTTTCAAAGATTTATTGTTAGGCAAGGATGCTCCATGGATGTTTAGCTAGGCAGCCAAGTTTTTGAATAGGAAGGGCACACTTGAAGGAAAGGAAAATCACAGTGTCCTCATGGTCTTTGGCTCTAAGGAAAATCCTGCTTTCCTTCCATGCCACATCACAGACAATATGTTTGTTGCAAAAATAGCAAGGAAATACAACAACTAGTTGCATTTTTTCCATGACAAGAAAAAAAAATAGTTCATTCCTCTACCCTGGAAAGTCGGAGACTTCGTGTGCAGAAACATGGATAAGATTGACGATTTTTCCACCCATTTCAAGAAATTGAACCTAACGTATGTTGAAAGGCTAAAAGGGTTCGACCCAAATGGGATATTTCGAGAAAATTTACGAGCAGTTGGCTTTAATGACTCTTTTATCCATAAACACCTGACCCAAGATAGGGACAGTGTGGACAACAATCCTTCTTCTGCCAATTGCGATGCAGAGACATTGCAAAGCGCGACTAAATTGTACATACAACATGGAAAAGTATCCAGTAAGAAAAGTACCCAAACCCCTGCCAACACTCCCAAGAGCATGACATCATGGAGCATCGCTTCTATTGCCCACCCTAGTAAGAAAGCAACCCAAAAATATTCGAACAAAGAAGGAGATAAGAACCCTCCTCGCACAAAAATTGATAGTTCTCACAAAATTCCAGTGACGAAGAAGAGAAAAAACAATGCAGGGCAGGCGGAGGAACCCGAAATTGAAGGTGAACAACTAGAACTTGAAATTCAAGCTAAACACATGCACAAAATTGGGTCGTCCGCAGTGGAAATATTTGAGACCAAAATTTTTGATGAAGATGAATCCTTCATATTCCAGAGTGTTGTTTTTGACAACCAATCTAAAAGTATGGTCATTGAAAAGAGAGATGTAACGAACAGGAAAGGAAAATCTCGCACAGAGATTAACTTTAGAAAAATGTGGCCATCCCAAATCTCCTCATTTCACCAAGTAACTAGTGAAATTCTTCGTGATTGCATTGGAGGAATTGAGATGGAAAATGCCAATCTAAAATACCACCTCAATGAATTTGAATAAGCTTTCATTGCAACTACAGAATTTGCCAGTCTTTTCTCAAAAATCATGCCTTCTACCACTGCAGCTAAGATGAAAGTATCATCTACCCTCCTTGCATGCTTTGGAGCCCTTGTAGAGAATAACATCAACAAAAGAATGCAGCTAGTTATTGAAGCCTGGGAAACATCGCAAAATTTAGTTTCCTTCGGAAAGAAGGAAAATGGTTTCCTAGAACATTTGGAGGCAAATTTAAAACATGACCATCATTTCTATGAATAGGTGCTGACCCATTTTGCCAACTATGTCGTCAACACATCGGAACTGAAAAGAAGACAAGAGAAACTCCCCTCGCCAAAGTGGGACAAAAAAGTAAAAGCATGCTGGCAAAAGAAAATTAACAACCTCGAGCTCATTGTCAAATCATGTAAACAAGTCATATCAGAAAAGGAAGATTTATTCACAAGCCTGATCCAAATGGACTTAGCCAGAAGTACCAACGAGGTTCAAGACCCAAAATTAATTCTCAAATCCTTGTCAATCACCAAAGAAGCCTTCCAGGAACAAATTGATATTTTAAAGGGGTTGTATTTTGAAAAGTTTTACGGCATAGCTGAACATTGTCTAGATGACCATGGGCGCTGGGTACTGGAGTATGCGACACACAATGAATAAATTGAACAAAGTCTACATAGTATTTCAATGGATTTAAGGAAATTAGAAAATGACCTTTACGACATAGAAATATAGGATGAAATTGACATGGCCCCCATGAAAAGATACATCGAATAATGGTTCCAATAGAGAATGGAAAACCTCGTCTAGGAAGGGCAACAACCGGTGGATAGGACTCCAATGACCATCGACAACAGCAAAAAAAATGCATTGGGTTCATAGTAAGTCTATATTGTCATATTGTTTTCTTTATCAATCCAGTTTAAGTCTATACTGTCATCTTGTTTTCTTTATCAATCCACTTATGACCTCTTTAAATAGAAAACTGTAACCAAAGAATCATAACTTCCAATTTCTTCTTTTCAGGCTTCCTCTCTACAGTCACGTACTTCTCCTTTCGACATTCCTAATTCTTGTACTTATTTATTTTTATGGTCTGTGGGAGCCCCAATCCCAGTCTATATGACAAAAACATTTAAATTTCTAGAAAGATGTAACACACATCATTATTTTTTGATAAATTCCAAAGAAAATTGATTCAGGAATGCATTTATTGTATACTAAATTTTGGTTGTCCAAGAACCTTTCTCATTTCTTCCAAAGAAAACTAATTCGGGTCTGCTACATTTCTTGTCTCCTAATGTATGCTAATTTTTTTTTATCTTGCATGACGTTGTTACTATTGTATTGTATGTTAAATTTTTGGGTGTCCAGGAACCTATACTTTGATAAATTTTGATTTTTCTTCTGTCCATAAGCCTTTTCTTTCAAACAAACTAATTCGGAAATGCTAATTTTTTTGTCTTCTTCTCCACGAACCTATGTAACAGACGTTATTATATGTAACATACATTATTTATTTTTGATAAATTTCTATAGTTTGCAAGTCTACTTCTCAATTTGTATATTGCGGAACTGTCGGTGTTATTTGTAGGCCATGGAACAAGAGAGGCCCAATTTTGAGACCGCCAGCCCAAGAACCCGCGATCTAAAAAGTGGCTAAGTGTGGAGGTCTGCGGCATTTTTTGTGTCCTACTCTATGTTTAATTTTTTGTTTTTCAATTTGTATATCGTGGAACTCTCGGTGCTATTTATAGGCCACAGAACAACATAGGCCAAATTTTGAGCCCACCAGCCTGAGAACCCGCGATCCAAACACTGGCTAAGTATGGAGGTCTGCTATATTTTTGTGTCCTATTCTATGCTAATTTTTTTATCTTGCATGACGTTGTTACTATTCTTGATCCTATACTTTGGGTGTCCAGGATCCTATACTTTGATAAATTTCGATTTTTATTCTGTCTAGAAGCCTTTTTTTTAAAGCAAACTAATTGGGGTCTGTTACATTTCTTGTGTCCTAATGTATGCTTATTGTTTTTGTCTTGCACAACGTTGTTACTATTGTATTGTATGATAGCTTTTTGGGTGTCCAGGAACCTATACTTTGATAAATTTCTATTTTTCTTCTGTCCAGAAGCCTTTTCTTTTAAACAAACTAATTCGGAAATGCTAATTTTTTTGTCTTTTTCTCCACGAACCTATGTAACAGACGTTATTATATGTAACAAACATTATTTATTTTTGATAAATTTCTATAGTCCGCAAATCTGCTTCTCAATTTGTATATCACGGAACTCTCAATGCCATTTGTAGGCCATGGAACAAGAAAGGCCCAATTTTGAGACCGCCAGCCCTAGAACCCACGATCCAAAAAGTGGCCAAGTATGGAGGTCTGCTACATTTTTTGTGTCCTATTCTATGCTTAATTTTTTGTCTATTGGCTCGTCAATTTGTATAGAGCGGAACTCTCGGTGCTATTTGTAGACCACAGAACAACAGAGGCCCAATTTTGAGCCCACCAGCCCGAGAACCCACGATCCAAACACTGGCTAAGTATGGAGGTCTGCTACATTTTTTGTGTCCTATTCTATGCTAAACTTTTTTATCTTTCACGACATTGTTACTATTCTAGATCCTATACTTTGGGTGTCCAGTATCCTATACTTTCATAAATTTCGATTTTTATTCTGTCCAGAACCCTTTGTTTTAAAGAAAACTAGTTCGGGAATGCTAATTTTTTTGTGTTTTTTCTCCATGAACCTATGTAACAGATGTTATTACTACTCTATTGTATGTTTTTAAATGTTGATGTAATTTCTAGATATATGTACCAGACATTATTTATTTTTTTATAAGTTTCTATAGTCCACAAGTATGCTTCTCAATTTGTATATTGCGAAACTCTCTGTGCTATTTGTAGGCCATAGAACAATAGAGGCCCATTTTTTAGCCCGCCAGACCGAGAACCCACGATCCAAAAAATTTGCAAAGTATAGAATGAGGACTTTGTGCATGCTCTATAAAATCTCATCCCCATACTTTATAAAAGTACATATTTTGTATGTATAAAACTAAATATCTACTTTATAAAATTAAGTAGTTTGGTGTGTATAATTTATGTCGTCTAGGAACCTATAATTTGAAAATTTTCAATTTCTTTTGTGTCCAAGAGCCCTTCTTTTAAAGATAACTAATTCAGGGATGGAAATTTCTTTGTGTTTTTTTCCACGAACCTATGTAACAAACGCTACTGCTATTTTTTTGTGTTTCTCTCAAAGAACGTATGTAAAACGTATGCAAAGAAAACTAATACATGAATGCTCAATTTTTTTTGTCCAAGAACCTTTTAAATGTTGATATTTTTTTATATATTCCAGGAAGAACTAATTCGGGAATACTATATTCTGCATGCAAACCAAATGTATTTCAACTTGCTAGTCACGTGTCTCTACTCACTTGCATCTACTCCCATCCTAGACTGGCAGGGACTACGCTGCCATGCAACACTTGTTCTTTTTATGTGTTTCGTATCTTACCTTGTTTTATTTATTTATTTATTTTCCTTTATTGTTTATTTTTTCTTTATTTAAAAAACAATAATAATCTCATTACATTTTTATCAAATTTTTATCAACAATCAAGTGTAAAATGGTTAATAATAACTCTAAAGGATTTTATCAAAATTAAATTAAAAGTTTTATAAACTTTTGTATAAAAACATTTACTAATAAAACTAACCTTAAAGAGTATCTAACAACAATAATAGTGAAAATCCAATTTTTCTCCAAGGAGAATAAACATGGTGATGATCATGGTTATAATATCACTTGAGACCAACATTGATCTATCGACCTTTAAAAAAGGTGAAAAATTATTTGATTTGTTTAAGAATTTTATTTATATGCTCGAAAAGCTTTAAGAGAAGCAGTCCTAAATCACCTTAGTTTTAATAAGTTAAAATGTTATGAAGGTTTGTATTGTAAAAAATATTTTGAAATTGAGATCTAATGTAGGAGTACATAATACATTCTAAGATAAAGTGTTTTTCATCCTTAACCTTCTCAATGTCAAAAAGATGACAAATTCTTCCAACCTACGAATTTTTAGGAACTATACAATGTCATGTTTCACTATGGAGCTCATGAGAGTTTGTTCTTATTTATTAGTATTGATTTTCTTCTTTACTTTATTTAAAATATAGAGATACTTTAATATTTTAGATTAAGGTTGATCACCTCCTTGTATTATCTTAATTTTCTCTTATCCTCTAATTCAGTATCACACCACAATTTATTCTTAAATTTAGATGTAATAATATTATTAGTAATATCATTATTCTGGAGAATGATCTCTTCCTCAATAGCCCAATGATTTAGCTAAGTCTTGGAATTTTTATGCCACCACTGGTTGAGCCATAGGTGTTTTGACTCTATTTTGAAGCAACCTTAGAAGGAAGTGTCTTATTTTCATGTTGTTTATATTTTTATTGTGCATTAAGTGCCTAGTCATAACTATGTTGTTAATGGGGAGAAGACTCACTTATATGAGGAGGATATTATAAGGTGTATTTCCTTTAATTTTAAGATTATAAGTTATAAAACACTTGGGTTTTATCTATCTTTCTCAACAATTCTCTAGAGATGTTGCAACCCCAAACTTCACACCCATATAATATAGCAAGAGTGATGTGATTTTGAAAAAGAGGATTTTCTTCTTATCCCAACGACAAAGGTCCATTGATTTACAATTGTTTCATATCCATGATAAACTTCCCATCCTCCGATTTTCCTTTTCTCTATGCCAATGTTCAAATTGATCTTGTGATGAAGGTGAATTATGAGAT
>JASDQU010014155.1:44400-58722 GCA_032191745.1 Picea mariana
GATTTTATCAAAATTAAATTAAAAGTTTTATAAACTTTTGTATAAAAACATTTACTAATAAAACTAACCTTAAAGAGTATCTAACAACAATAATAGTGAAAATCCATTTTTTTCCAAGGAGAATAAACATGGTGATGATCATGGTTATAATATGACCAACATTGATCTATCAACCTTTTAAAAAGGTGAAAAATTACTTGATTTGTTTAAGAATTTTATTTCTATGCTCGAAAAGCTTTAAGAGAAGCATTCCTAAATCACCTTAGTTTTAATAAGTTAAAATGTTATGAAGGTTTGTATTGTAAAAAATATTTTGAAATTGAGATCTAATGTAGGAGTACATAATGCGTTCTAAGATAAAGTGTTTTTCATCCTTAACCTTCTCAGTGTCAAAAAGATGACAAATTCTTCCAACCTACGAATTTTTAGGAACTATACAATGTCATGTTTCACTATAGAGCTCATGAGAGTTTGTTCTTATTTATTAGTATTGATTTTCTTCTTTACTTTATTTAAAATATAGAGATACTTTTAATATTTTAGATTAGGGTTGATCACCTCCTTTTATTATCTTAATTTTCTCTTATCCTCTAATTCAGTATCACACCACAATTTATTCTTAAATTTAGATGTAATAATATTATTAATAATATCATTATTCTGGAGAATGATCTCTTCCTCAATAGCTCAATGATTTAGCTAAGTCTTGGAATTTTTATGCCACCACTGCTTGAGCCATAGGTGTTTTGACTTGATTTTGAAGCAGCCTTAGAAGGAAGTGTCTTGTTTTCATGTTGTTTATATTGTTATTGTGCATTAAGTGCCTAGTCATAACTATGTTGTTAATGGGGAGATGACTCACTTATATGAGGAGGATATTATAAGGTGTATTTCCTTTAATTTTAAGGTTATAAGTTATAAAACACTTGGGTTTTATCTATCTTTCTCAACAATTCTCTAGAGATGTTTTAACTGCAAACTTCACACCCATATAATATAGCAAGAGTGATGTGATTCTAAAAAAGAGGATTCTCTTCTTATCCCAAAGACAAAGGTCCATTGATTTACAATTGTTTCATATCCATAATAAGCTTCCCATCCTCCAATTTTCCTTTTCTCTATGCCATTGTTCGAATTGATCTTGTGATGAAGGTGAATTATGAGATAATTGCATGAAGTCACTTCCTCCAAGATATTATTTTCATACATGAAATTAGCAGAAGTGATATTTTTGGATATGATTATCGGAACCTTTTTTTTATTAGTGTTAATAGCCATACCTATACTAGAGAAAAAAACCTTGAGAATATTTATTTTCTTGTCGAGGTCATAGGGACTCCTCCCCATAAGAATGATATTGTTAGCACAAAGAAGAAGCATGATGACTATTCCAATTAGATATGTGCTGGCACATCCTAGTTCTTCCAAGCCACCTTCTAACCTGTTAATGTATATTCCAAAGAGGGTAGAGGAGAGGGGACAACCTTGCTTAACCTATATATTGCAATTAATTTCTTCCAACCAACACATATTATTCCTAAACTTGGTAATAATGTTCTCATATAGCCTTATCACATTGGATTTCAACTCAAAAGGAACTTTTAGCTCTTCTAATCTAACTTAGAGGTTAGTTTTTAAAGTCAATGAAGCAGAATATGATATTGGTTTTATTATTGCAATATTCCTTTGTAATGATCATAAGCATAACAAGGTGGTCCACAATGGCCTTTAGCTCCTTTTCCATGGATTGCTAGCCACACATTGAGTTTCTTTTCCAAAATAATCCCATACAACTCGAATAAAAGAGGGATAATTATAATGTTCCTATAATTAGAGGGATTGCTTTTATCCTTGCTTTTAAAAATAGGAACAATGAGGCTTTGGATATAGGGTTTATGGAAACCCTACTTGACTACTAAATTGAAGAGCTTATGAAGATAAGGGATGAGGATAGGCCCTCAAATTTTTAATTATTTTTTTTGGTAGCCTTCATGTCCTTATCTTTTCCTTTTGCGAGCCCCTTAACCCAAAACTCTAGTCTTTTAAAGGAAAAACTTCTTCCTATGTAGAAAGGGTTTGAATGTTCTTCAAAAACGAATTATTAAAGTTTTTCAAGGTAGGAATTCTAGTATGTCAAATGAATCATAATGTCTTCATGTGTTTTATGAGTTAGAATTCGCCTCAAGAAATTTTTAGGGTCTAGCTTAGAGGTGTAAAAGCTTCTCTTCCATTCTATTTACTTAGTACCTTTTTTTCTTTTAATTTGGGGTTTGTACCTATTTATCTTGTTGGATTTTAGGAATTCAATAGAAGTTTTCATAATGTTTTTGTTAGCATTCTTACACTTTTTATCACACAAGGGTTGGTCATTCTATTTTCCTTTTGATCCATTACATCTATAGAAAATTTGTTAATAGAAATAAAGAGGCTTATCTTATTGTAAAATTATGATAGAACTCTTCAATATTGTTATTGTTCTTAGTTGATAGGAAATTTAATTTATTATATTTTTCCTTTAGAAAAAACAAAGATGTGTTTGGTTGTCATAATTCATGTCCATAAACCCTTCTAAAATCATAAATTTGTGAAAAGTGAAGAGGAAAAATAATTTGTTTGATCTTTTTCCACATAAGGAAAGAAAGTCACGAGAGTGATTATCTGGATTACTAAGAGGAAAAATAATTTGTTTGATTTTTGTCTAGAGAGAAAGAAAGTCGCGAGCGTGAAATGAAATTCTGGCATAAAGTCGTGTGTAGGCGGCGCAAATCAAGGATGCAGTGGAAAACTACGCAAACCTAACTCGAAGATTATTCACTTTTCAACGGAGAGCGAGTAGTGAGCTGGGCCCAGGAAACGAAGGATACAGACCTTCTTGAGAGAACAAGAGAAAAAAGGAAATGAAACCCCGAGGGATTTTGTTGGAATTTGGTTTCTTGTAAGTTCAAAAGATTGAGTAGAATGAATTTATTTATTTTGATAGTATAAATAAAAATCCCAATTATATAGATTTAATCATTTAAGTTAAATCTATAAATTGTTTAATTTATAATAGGATTTTAGGTCAAATTAAGCTAAAACATTAAAAATATCATTTACCAAGATATTAAAAAATATGTTCAGGTTTACACTTTAATGCATTAGATTATTATATAAAGAAATTTTAAACATTTTCAATATTATATATATATATATATATATATATATATATATATGTCGAAAGGCGTATATCTATTGATAATGGGCATAATTAATTACGCCGAAAGACGTACACCTATTGACAATGGGCACAATTAATCACCTTTTAATCTAAAATTCTAATCTTATGGCTAACAATTGAAGATGTTGGCATATTCTTAGTCGTACTCTCTACTCTAATCAATGGATGAAATTTAATGCTCATAACTTCCTTGCATTTCTGAATACTTAGATTACCTTGTTTACTTTTTCACATTTACTTAATATGATTAAGAAATTACTTCTCTAACCATTGATTGACAAGTTAATTGATTAAGAAAAGTATAAGAACGAAAAAGTTGTGTGAAGCGATGAATGATGAATAGTGGTCATCCTCGCGTTATGAATTGTTAGGCGAGCAGAGATAAGACACCCACGGCAATAGCAGATCGAAAAATTTGTGTATTAATATCCAACATCCATGTATTCTTTCCGTGGAGGGTTTTGGCTCAGGCGAAAGGATCGATTGATGATGCTTCCATGGCACAGTCTCCTCCTCGTGGCCTTCAGTTACCTCGTCATACCACTTTTTCCTGCACAGACCGAGGAGGATCATAGACATACCACTTTCATCTTCGACAGATTCAATGTAAGCTACTTGATCTTGGAGGCGGACGCTTCAGTTATTAGCTCCAAATCAGTGCTTGCCCTCACAAATAACTCGCATTTCATGCTAGGCCGCGCGTTGTATCCAATTTCCATGCAGATGAAAAGAAACAAAACGCTTTCCTCCTTCAGCACTACATTTGTTTTCTCCATGGCACCTCCTCCCTCTAACGCAGGCAGAAGCGGATTAGCCTTCTTCATGACGCCCCACACATCTCTCATGGGCGCTGTGCAAGCCCAGTATTTGGGTTTGCTTAACCTCAGCAGCAACGGGTAGGCATCCAATCACTTGTTCACAGTTGAGTTCGATACGACAATCAATGTGGAATTCAATGACTCAGACGGCAACCACGTCGATGCAGACAGAGCCTGCCTCCTCAACGCCGCCTCCACGTTACCATCACGAAGGTTTTCGTTAGTGTAGTACAAATAATGTTTTCTCAAAGTAGGGTTTGGCATTTAACCATTTCCCCTTTTTTCATATAATAAGAGATCTTGCATCTAATAAAAATAATCATGTTGGAGTTCTTGTTGATGGTAAGTTAGCTGGAAGATAATAAGCTCCTCCGCTAACTTGTGGTTGGAGAATTTTATGAGTCGATATTTTTCAGCGTTTTTTAGCTGCGAATTAGTGGCTGTGCTAGTTTAATGGAATTGAACCTTGCCTAACTTTGAAAAACTTCTCTCTTTCCACCATTGAATCCAACTTCTTTGCGAATTTGTGTTGGAATATTAAATGATATTGAAAATATCCAATAATTTTAATGTTGATTAATTGTGTTAGAATATTAATATTAAATAATATTAAAGTTTAAAATTATTTTTTAAATTAAATTAGTGGTTATATTTTATAAAATGTAAAAAACATTATTATTTGGAAATGGTCAACTCATTAGATAGGTGTTAAAGATGGGCATAGTTTAAATGCTCTATGTCTTTTTTATTTTTTGGTGTCACTATCATTCTAATTCGCAAATAAATTATTGATGAAATAGTAATTTTACATTGTTTAAATCACTTTTTTTAGTGCACAAATGGATTCAACACCCTCAAGAACTTGCACTCCTGACATGTGATCTCAACCACTAAAATCTGCAATTGCATCCATCCTTTTGAATTTTTTGCTGGATTTTCCACAAAACAAGTCAAAAAAAAATAATCTGAAAAGGGTAAAAACTTTGAACATTTAGACTAAATCTTGAAATTTCATTTCTCTTTGGTGATCTCTTAAGATATTTTTAAGTGGAACAAAAACTTAAACAATTATTTTATGATATAAACTAAACTTCTAGATGTTGTATCATAGTCATTACTTTTTATGTGGATGACTTGATAATTAATAATAGTAATAATAATAATAATAACAACAACAAGATAATTTATGAAATCAAAATTTGGGTGAAAAGAAACTATGATATAAATTATTTGGTATTTTTGTATTTTTTTAGTTGGTATGCACTTATGGAAAGAGGAATATATAACCTTTGTATCACAATCTGAATATACATGTTAGGGTCCAAATCTCCCTAACCTCTCAAGTAGATATAATAATATGTTTTTCTATGTAATAAAGGTCGTCATTAATAAATAAGGCCTATGTAATAATGCGAATATGTTTAATGTAAAAAGACTTACTAGAAGGTTCCACCTCTAGAAAGTTCTTCCTCTACAATGTTCTCTAGAAGATGTAAATAGTATAAATAGCGGTAGAAAGCATGTAAAAGCTTGTCTTGTGAATTCACTAGTACTCGAGCTCTGTTTCATTGGAGTTTTCTTGAGGAAAGTGATTTTTTCTCTTAAGATAATAAAGATATCATCTTTTGGATAAATTGTGTCATTGTGCTTATTGTTTCATTCTTTCTGCTAAATATTGTGATAATAATTGTATTTCTTCCCTGCATATATCCTTTTGGTACCTTACCAGTGGTATTAGAGCCCTTTTCTCTGCATATTTTTTAGAAAAACGTTTTTCAAGCTAGAGAGGTGTATCAACATCTTTAAAGCACACTGATGTATCATTAAGAGGGTAAAACTACGGTTGGGAAAAATACACAAGAAAAACACATGGTTTCACCTTATTGGAAACCCATGTAACCCCTATTGATACCCCTTCAAGTAGTACCACATTAGACAACACTTATACATGGCCACTCACTCCCATGTACCCTCGAGTGTATAAGGAGTCCCATAGGTCTCCTAAAACCAATCATATCTCAATGAATTGACCACCTAACTACTATAGTGGAACCGAGAACAACATTTAGGAAGACTACTCTCACATACCTAAGTAATCGGGTAGTGTGTCTAAAGGTATGATTGAGTATCCTTAGTTAGAGCCCTCAGATATTGTACCGAGTACTACTCTTAGACCCTACTGGTATATAACAAATATATAGCACAAGAAAATCATTTGTCCATGAGATCCCTCAAAATGCTAACCCTTGTGGTCGAATTAGAATATAACAAAAATAGTGTGGAAATTTTGCACATCCAGTCTGTGCAACTCTGCTTCTTGCATCCACATTGTGAAAATTCCTACACAATTTTAACTATTAAGAATTTATGGATTATGTCACTATAGTAATATTCAAATAAGATTATAACTTTGTAGGAGTAAAGAAAAAAATGTATATTGGTCGCACATACACCCTTATTTGGGACCTATCCCACTAGATTCCTCTCATCAAGATGATCATCGTGATACCTCTCTCTCATAATCTCTTTTCTTGTGTGTACCCACCCACCCTTTCTGACACCCTTATTTAAGACTCATCTCATTAGATTCCTTTTTTCGAGTTGATCATAGTGATACCACATATGTTGGCGCGTGGTTATAAAACTTAGTTTATTCAACCAACAAAACCCTTTAGATATCGTCCCTTTCGACATCACTTGCATGCAAGTGAAGTCTCACCCGAGGCATCTACTGGGGCTACAGGAACCAAGTTTCTACAGTGACGATGGGATATGAGGCTATCATCATATCCATTACTATTTATCCACATTGTGCACAATATATTTCTTCATATCCTTTGATTAGTTAGCAAACTCTATTGTGAAAAACTTTTATAACATAGATTACAAAATAAGTAACCCATTGTATCATTCATTATTACTGCACATCAATCACATAGTAAACATATCTATACTTATCATGCATAAAAAGAACATCCATGAAAAACTACATCAAAGGACACATTCAGACACAAGATTTAACATGGTTCACCCAATCCTTAGGCTACATCCACAATGAATGGATTCTATTTTAGTATTCATGAAATCACCATCTCAGGCCTGTGCACTACTCTTACAATAGATATAACATATCATACTATCCAAACCTGCCTAGCCACTCTATAGTGCAAGCCTCTCTCTCTCAGCAAAACCTGTACAAAACCTCCAGTAAATATTCTCACTCATATGCAACCTAATCTCTTACTTTCAGAAGCTTATTCTTCCCCGGCCCTTTACATATTTATACATAGAGATAGGAGTTTATCCCAAAACCCTAATATGTCCTAGTTGTTTTCCTTCTTTTTTGCCAACATGTTTCTTTTCATTTTTTTTTCCTACAAGCTTATTTTGCATGCCTAATTGTTGTTCTTCCTACTTTTGCACGGGCTATGACTTTTGCTTCAACCTTGAAAATTGCTCCCTTTTCTTCTTTTTTGCACATTCTTCAAAACTTAGTTATTCAAAATTCTTCTCCAAAAAGCCTCCAACACTCACCTGTGGCTTTTCCCGAGCCACTTAAGAATGTTGTGTTGCACCATTCCACACCTCCATGAACTTTTGGAGGGTTTCTCTTATTGTAGAAACTTCCTTCTTTACCTCTTCTTATTTAGGCAAAATATCCTCTACTACTTGCATAGTCAAGGTCGTGAGCATCTCCTTGATGTATTTTGTGGCTTTCTTAACGATGCCTTGTGCAACTACCAATTCCCCTATGAATGTGAGTGCTTCATCCTACAGGGGTACCAATCATTGTGTGAGAGTATTCTTCTCTTCGCTTAGCTATTCTATCTCATTGTATGAATGCATGTTCACTAGGATGGTCGTTATGATCTCAAATGGTGGCAGTGTACTTATATTCTTTATGGCCTTTTGCGCCTTGTCCTATGCATTCCATAATATTTTCTCAATGAACTTAATCATTGTATCCTCCGTCAAATTTGTCCAAAGTTGCATGCATTCCTCGCATAAATTCCCCCAATCCTCATCCGGTCTCCTAATGCTTGCTACTGAGGCTATGGTCGTTCTTTCTCTTTATTCCTTCTCCTTGGGTAGTGTCCCCAATGTAGTTCACACTTCAAACTCTCTGATTCTAGTGTGGAAGCCTTGAATGACTTCACTCATTTTGGATACTTGTTCCTCTACTGTGGCTTCCACCGTCGACACCTTTGCAATATCCTTATACAATTTCTGGACGACCCTCTGTATCATCTCTACCTATTGCTCGACCTTGTCCTTCTCCTTCAATATCCTGTCTTCCTTTTTCTTAGACTCATCCTTCTCCTTCACTACTGTCATATAATCCTTTTGTATTTCTACCTTATCATCCATTACCTTATCCAAATCCTTTGACATTGAATCTACACATAACTGTATTTCCTATGCAATATCTATCTGTAATCCTTGTAGTGATCCTATCTACACAATGTTGTTATCTCTACCAAGTAAGAAGTGGTGGCCCCTACTTTCCCCAGTCGTGCTTGTTGTTGGTCCTTCATCAGATCTTCACTATGGTTCTCTCCTTACTACCTCCCAGCATTGTTGCAATGATGTTAATTATTCCTACACCATATGTTCCAGTTCTTCACATTTCTATGACTTTTTTTGAGCCGCCTCTTCTACAACATCCCTCACTTGGTAGCTGATCCTGTCGATGTCATCATCTTTCAAAGTGTAGATAGTTGGTTCTTTATGGTATTTCATATTCTTTCACATAGATTTTGTTGTCCCATTATCTTGGTCCTTCCTCTTATCCCTTTGTTTTGGTATTGTCTTGTGTGCATCCCCTACGCCATTGACTTGGTCTTCTTCTTCATTGTTAGGGTGTTTCCTCTCTGTTTTGGTCATTGTAACCATCTAGTCTGGGTCCCAATCCTGCATAATCAATTGGATGTATTCCTCTGTGATTCTAGACCCATTCCTCTCTTGGGTCTTTATTTTATTGTATGTAGATGTCATGATGGTCTACCCGGAATCATGCAATTTTTGTGTATGCCTATACAAGTTGTGGCGAAATTCATGTTGTATTTTGGATACACCTCCTAATCCTTTTGTTGTACAAAAGAGCTCAACATTGGTGTCTATCTATCTTCTCTTGTTCATCGTGTACTAGAAGTTCTGATACTTGGTGGCAAAGCATGGCTTACCTTTTAGACCAAGAAATTTCACATACTCTAGTTCATTCCACACTGTGAACGCAATCAGAATTAACAACCAAGAATAGTGGAATTCCATGCCTTTGTCATGTACTTCCACTCAAACAAAGAGGAATTAGTTAAGTAAAAATGGTCTCTATGTCATCGATACCCCTTCTACACACTTCTCAGCTACACTGGGAACTTGGTATTTCCTGCCTATCGGAACTTGGTATTTCCTGCATTTTCATGCCTATGGGAACTTGGTATCTCTTGCACTTTCTCAACAACTTGCACACCAATGATTGCATCACAATTCTTGTTTTTGGATCACAGATACTTGGTACGTCCAACCTGCACACTCCTATGACTGTTTGAGATTTCTCCCTCATGGAATTTGACAGAGTTCTGTCATTCTTTTGGTATGAAAACAATAAGGAGGGATCTTCCCCCTATGATGGTAAGCCTTTGATTCGAGCAATGAGATAAGTGTCTATAGAAATTGGACTCTCCATCCATAAGTAACCAACATGCAGATAGGTTAACATCATCTTGACACATGCATTCATGTCTTGGCTCCTACTGAAGTGTGGAATGTCAAAAAGATTTAGTATGCCAACTTGTTCCAACCCTCTAGTCCATAACATTGGCATAGGTATAATCAGGTTCATCACTAGGTCTATTTTCAGTTCCAAGTATTCACTCGACGCAAGTTTAGGGAACTTCGCTATGTCTGTGATATCATGATCCGCATATTTGAGCTGCAACATGGTACTTACCATATCATCATCGATGATGACCCCATCTAGGATATTGGGTGTCACCAATGGATACTTGGAATCCTTCTTCAACATCATTGGCTTGGCATCATCCTTCCTTGGCAGAATGTAGACCCTAGTAAACCTTGGATATGATGATGATACTCCTAGAGTCTTGTCAACCTCTGGTGCTATTGTTTCTTCTCTTGTTTGAGCTTTATTTGGTGCGAATATTGCTTCCTTTAGTGGTGGCATTTCTGTAATTTGGTTACTAGCGACAATTTCTTTGACTCTGAGGTTTTTCTCAGGATCTACAATATGGCTCTCAGCTCTCTCTTACTCACATGCAACTCTAAATGACATTAACATTTCCTTTCTTTCCTTCGGTAAATTTTGTACTTCCTTGATAGTTGTCCCTTCAGCCTCCCGCATATATTAACTATTTAATCCCTTACTATTATTCATTCAATACTTACTTTAAAGCTGCATTAATTCCAAATCATTCGCTAGATTTTTCCTTGATTTTCCAGGTTTTCATGATCTTCATCAACTTTTTCCATTTATGACGATGCGTCTCCATGTTGTGTTGTCATTACATATTTTGAATTGTCATTTCTTCTCTTTAATGTCATTTAAAAATCTTTATTCATCCTCATCCATGCAGATTTTTTGTCTTACCCATTTTTTTACTACAAAGGCTTTTCTTTTGCATGCAATTCACTTCTTCTGCGCAATTTCTTCTATCTTTACAACACTCTCTTCTTCTACGCACTTACTCTTGTTGAAACTTACTTACTTTTTGTCGTTTTTCCTTTTTATTTTTCCACTTTTTCTTTCTTTTTATTTTTCTTTTTCCTCCTATAATACACTACTATAGTAAATAGGTTCTTGAACAGGTCAGAATAGTGTGTGGATGATTGATTGTCCCTATATAGTTTTAGTCTACTTCCATTTACTATTCCTCCCAATATTTCACCCTTCAATGTTTCTAGTTGCATAACACCTACTTTTGTCACATACTTGATCATTATGGACCTAACCAATGAATCCTAAACTTCCCCAGGCATATCATGAAATTGTTTTTGTATAACAACCCTAAGTCTCCCACTTGAAACCTTTTATGTTTAATGTTCCTATCATGCCATTCTTTTTCTCTTTCCTTCTAGACTTGCTAATGGAATCTTGAAACAAATCAGTCTTCCTCGAGCTATAATGACTATGACAATTTTTCCTCTACTGCGTCAGGGTCCTAAAGATTTGTAATCACTGCAAAGAGTAGGATCATCGCAATAAATTCCATCGACAATATTTCTTCTTTCCCATATACCAACATCAAATGTGTATGTCCTATCAACATTTTTATTGTAGTCCTATATGCCCATAATATTGCAGGGATCCTTAAGTCCCAATCATCCCTTCCTACATTGCAGGTCTTGGTCAAAGCATTCTCTAAAATTTTATTAAAGGCTTATACTATCCCATTTTCCTGAGGGTGATACGATGTGCTCCTCTGGTGGTGGATTTGGATCTCCTTATTCAATGTTGTAATTATCTTATTCAGGAAGTGTGTTCCTTTATCACTCAATAGAATTCCCAGGAAACCAAATCTTGTAACAATATTCTCAAACAGAAATCACACAATTGTCTCCACGCTGCATTGTGCAGTATGTGATCGATGTTGCTTCTTCCCATATGGTTAAAAACTATGTTGCAGTGATTATGTACCTAGCTATCGATCTTCTGGTTAATGGATTGATCAGTCCAATGAAGTCCATTTCCCATTTCTCAAAATCTAGTAGTGTAACTTGCGCGTGTAAGGGAATCTCATCCCTTCTCGATGGATTTCGAACCCTTTTAAAAACATCACATGAATGACAATATTCCTTAGCATCCTTGTGAAGTGTGGGTTGTCGGATCCCTATGCACAAAATCTCTTGCATTGTCACTTTACCTGCATAATGTCCTCCTGCAATACCTTCATGTGCTTATGATAGTATCATTATCCTTTAATTCTCTAACACACATCATCTTAATATCTCATCTGCACCTATTTTGTATAAGTTCCCTACAATTAGTTGATAGTTTGTTTCCTTAACCATTGAATGTTTCTTTTATGAAACTGTAATGTTTGATGGAGCCATTATTCTACTTAAGAATTGAAAAATGTTTGTGAAGTAGTCATTCATCATTTGAAATGAAAATAAATGCACATTCGGTAAACTATCATCTGGGTTCCTTGAATCCTCTCCTAATAGAATGTGTGATAAGTGATCTAGTCCTTCATTCAATTTACCTGGCTTAACTATGACTTCAAATTTGTACTCTTGGAACAATAGAAACCATCTACAAATTCTCCACCAAAACATTGGCTTGTTCACTAAGTATATTAGTGCAGAATGGTTTGTATACATCTTGAAATCAGAACCCAACAAATAGTGCCTAAACTTATGCATTGCATACACCATCTCCAATACCTCTTGTTCTATCGTAGTGTAGTTATTTTATATTGTTGACATCTTCCTACTTGAAAATGCAATTGGATGGTATAACTCTCCTTTTCCTAGATGAGATAATATGACACCCAAAGATATGGATGATGCATCCACATGAACATGAAATTCCTTCTTCCAATCTCGGAATATCAAAATTGGTGTAGTCACTAACTTCTTCTTTAATGTATCCAAACCTTTCTGGCAGTCCTCATTTCATTGGAATTTAGCTTCTTTCTTCAACAAATTCTCCATGGGTGTTTTAATATGCGCATATCCCTTGATGAACTTCCTGTAGTATCCAATATGGCCCAGGGTTGCTCTTAATTGTCTTACTGATGTAGGTCATTGTAAGTCCAAAATCACTGCAATCTTGGTAGGATCCACTAGTAAGCCTTGCTTACATACCACATGTGACAAAAAAAATTCCAAAAGGCACACATAAATGCATTTATTCATTTTTAATGAAATATCACATTGTATACACCTATCCAACATTAATATTAGTACTTTTATGTGATTATTCACGAGACTAAACACAATCTAATCATCTAAATAAACTTCAAGGAACTTATGAATAAATTATTTAAAGGCTGCAACCACTACTCTTGAGAAAATTGTCGGTGCATTCTTCAGCCCAAAAGGCATGACTGTGTACTAGTAGCTTCCCCACTCTCTTGCAAAAGTAGTCTTATATATGTCTTCCCATGCAATCTTTATCTGGTGATATGTTGAGAATCCATCCATGAAGGAATAGGCCTCTTTCCCCCTACGTTCTCTAGCACTTCATCTGTAAAAGGTGTCACAAATGGATCATGCAGACATATATCCTTTATCTTTCTTAGGTCTACACAAATTATGGTTCCTCCCATTTTCTTATCATGTACTACCATTGGAATTGTTATCCCCAAATCCTAGGGATAACTAAGGAGATGATGTCTCGAGTCCCTCAAGTTGTAGACATGGAATACCAAGAGATAGTTTTATCAACAATGTCCACTTTCACAAAGAGAGACCCACCTCACCACCATAGCTCTAGATTCGTCATGATGTTATCCACCACATCAATTAGCCTCCAGAAGACATTGGGTATTTCTCCATGAGGTACAAGCCATGTATTATGGTGATTTTCATTTCAATATTTGAGGCATTTGAGTGTTTTTCATCTATTGCTACTTTTTATTCCTTTGCTTAGACATTATGATCTTTGCCATGTTTCACTTTGTTGGTTGAAATTGTGCTCTAGTAAGTGGGTCACCCTTAGGGATATGTCTTCTACTGGGAGGACCTATTGATGAATCATCATGCCATTCCCAACCATACTCATCAATTTCCATACTTTATCCCCTCATCTCCCTACCTTTTGGGATTTTCAGGTATGGGGTTGTCCCTCATTTCATAGGAAGAAGGGGTTGAAGGCCCAGAGGCTTGTAGCTGGAAACATATAAAATCCAATCATTAAAATTCTATATTCTCTCCCATGTATCCCAGGGACAATAAAATTTTTGTCATAAGAAACTGATGGGACCAATGAAAAACAATTGATAACAAAATTCCAACCAAGGTGGAGCATGCGCGGGCATTGTTTTTAATGCTTAGGTAGAATCCCCATGCATGTTTCAACTTAGGGAAGCATGATATGACCAGGGTAGAGTCAAGGTGGGAAAATTATTTCATGCTTAGGTAGAATCCCCACCTTGGATTCAACTTGGAAACATCCTAAAATAATAAAAGGAAATAAATGGGATTGGAAAAAGGTTGCATTGAAAATGAAGGCGCAACACACCCTCTACAAAGGCACCCATAAGTGCGACACTACAACCCATTATATGTCATGAACCCCATACCCCCCCCCCCTCCCAATCCATG
>JASDQU010014155.1:96568-111362 GCA_032191745.1 Picea mariana
TCGTTTTGTCAACCCTTCGATACTTAAACTTGGAAAATTTCATAGGGTCTTTGAGCATTAGTTTATTTTGATGAGATGGTTTGGATGTAAATTCTTATATGGCTCTTTTATTGATTTTATTTACTCATCATGATGCATTTGACTTTACATCCTTGGAGGGGGTATCCATTTGTCTTTGCAGGACCTAGCTGGTGGACAATTTTGGAGGAATAATCCTAGCTTGGGCTTCCATGGGGCTTGAAGCCCACAGGTTGGATACCAGGGTTAAAATGTTGTATGATGAGGACATGCCTTTTGAGGCCCATAATACATCATGGAGGACCTAACCTGTCTCGTACCACCCAAACAATTTTCCTAAAAGACCAAAGCATCACCCTTGAGGGCTTGATGTATAGTAGGGCTAGGGTTTGGTGGTGGTTGAGGACACTTTGCATGTTTTGAAGGAAGGAAGCCATGGATCATGGAAAATAGTATTTTATTGAAGAAAAATGACCTTTGGAGGCCTAGCTCACCCATATCCTACTCCAACAACTTGCAAAAGTTCCAAAATGTCACCCTAGAAGGGTGACATCTTACTTAGGGTTTTACTTATGTGCAAATTATAAATTTAAAAAGTATTATTTTATGTAAAGGGGAAAGATTAGGGTTTTTGACCCCTTATCTTGTGTCTTTCCGTAAATTTTGTGGACAAACTATGTTTAAGACATTTTGTATAAATAGAGATCATTTGTATCTCATTTGGATCATAGCTCTCTCATTGTGAGAACACTAGATGGATGAAATTTGTGCCCTCTTGAGAATTTTTGGTATCTCTCTCTTGTGCAAATGATATTTGGTGTTATCTCTTGGTTATTGGATAATTCTAGGTGTTGCGAACCTCTTGGAAGCCTCTTTATTTTATCTTGAATGGTAAATGTTTGGTGAACTAGGGTTTGATCTCTCTCTTTCTTGGAATTGGTAAGGAAAATTTGCATTGGTTAGTTATTTCTTACTTGTTCTTAGTTATTTTTGGTTGAAACCCTAGGAGGATTATGTTTCATACACCCTCCATTAATATTCATCTCATTTGATAAGTTTATAATTCAATTCTTGGAAAAGGGTTGCTAGGAGAAATGCAAGTGTGTATACCCTCGTAGATTTACTCTAGTTTGATTGGCATACCCTAGGAAGTAAGATGATTTACACCCATAGGGATATTTTTTATCTAACTTATGCCTTAAATACTCCAATCACCCTATTAGAAAGGCACTAATATGATTTTTTCATTGGAGAAGTAAAAAATTTTGCATTGGTAAACGTGTTTTGATGAGATATCAATCTTGTTTAAGTTGTATTATTTTGTGGATGCCTTGAGGTTTCCAAACCCTCTAGGGAATCTTGGTTATCTTAGTCTTATTGGAGTTTTTATAAATTTTAATATACATCCATTAGGGATGCACAAACCCTAATACAAATATCTTAATAACTCACATTTCAACTGTTAGAATTTTCTAAAAGTTTTCCACAATAATCTACTAATATCAATGCATTTTTTGGCTGGAATATTTGTAAGTTTTAGTGGTTGAATTTGTTGTTGTAGAATTTTTTTTCTACAGACATAAGGATGATAATTAACTCTACAGTACTTGATCTAGGTGGATATTGGTGGCCACCCACCTATTCCACTGGCTCAAAAAACAGTTTTCCACCTTGGCAGTTTTTCGACAATTTTTTTGGGTTCCAAACTTTCAGGGTCGTTTTGAGGCCCTAAACGATGTTTTTTGAGGATTTTGGGCCTAGGTGACTACCAAAAGAATTGACTTGGGCTAGTCAAAAATTGTTCTTCTTGATTATACCTTTCCAATGGGATATCATACACCTAAAACGAAGATCGTATGCAAAAGTTATGACCCTGGGAAGTTCATGTACTAACTTACCCAAACGGGGCCCACACGACTTTTGGCGCTTCATATCCTATGGTTAGGTTTTTGGATGTCTAGGGTTTTTGACATTCTTGTTTATTTTAAAAGGCTTTACGAGCCTCATTGTAACTATCTTCTTTCTAATGAGCACAACTGTCACATCTCTTCTCAAAGATAAGCCGCCACCATTCCAGCAAACTTGTTTTCGTTGCATTTTACAATTTCAACTTATTTCTTTATTGAATAGAAGACCAATTTTATTGTATCTCTGTTATTTTGTGTTAAGCATATTTTAATAATCTGTATTCATTTCATTCTGATCATAAAATTTGAATCAGTGGTATCAGAGCGGTCTTCTCCTTGTTGTCTTAATGCATGTCCCCAACGAGGTCAAGGTACAAAGAATTGGGTCTCGAGCTTGTTTCTCTTGAGTACAAAGGCTCTTGCACGTACAAGAGGCCTCTCATGGCAGAAGAAAATAAATATGATGGGATAGGATATCCTTTCAAAATGTTTCTTGAGGAATCCCTCACGCAATAGAGGAATGAGATGATGGATAGTTTCACGCAAATCCTTCAGCAGCTACCAATAGGAAACACATCTTCCTCAAGCGAAGGCACCGCCCCCTTCAAGGTACAAATCAACTTCAATATTCCTATATTTGAAGGTCATATAGATACAGATGATGTAGACAATTGGTTGAATCTACTAGAAGGGTATTTTTTTGTCCATAACTTTTCGAATAGAGAAAAGATTACTTTTGCGCTCCTCAAATTCGTTCCCCATGTCAAAGATTGGTGTGAAACTTTCTATGAGAAAGAGGAAATCGAGGAACTCTCATTATTTACAATCATGACCACCTAAGAGTCCTTCAGGGATGCTATTAAGGAACAATACTACCATGTCGGCATTTATGATGACTTGTATACCAAATGGACCACACTGCGGCAAGAAAGAGACCAAGTAGTGCCAGAGTTCACAAATATTTTCCATACCTTGTGCACCAAGTTGGGTATCAAAGATTCAGAGTGACATATGGTGCTCAATTATTGTGGTTCTCTACATAGATACATCCAGACTGAAATGGAATTTCTGGACTTCTCATCCTTGGGCGTGGCATACCAATATGCCATCAAAATCGAGCATAAGATCAAACAAAAGACATGGCAATTTGGGCCTGGGAACCCCTCACAACAAAATCCAGGAAAGGGCAGCCCCAACCCACAAAATAAAGGACAAAGCAAATATGGACAGTATCAAGAAAACCAGTCCAAGACACAAGCAAATAAGGACACCGAAAAGACAAATAAATATACCGAGAAGTGGAGCGACTTCCATAAGAGACCTTGGCATAACACTGTTGACTATCGCTCAAAGTAGTTGTTGGTGGCCAAAGTGAAAGCCTCTGAATCAGATGTGGGTTATAACTATGATTCAAAAATAGAAAGGGGAAGATGGATCATTGACGTGGAACCCAGTGCTATTGTTTCTACCACCAATCTCCAGCCTGGTGAACCAGATGAGCCAAAATAAGGACAGTGCTTCTTCCATTCACAGATGTGGGTAAAAGGCACCCTGTTGCACTTCATCATTTGTAGTAGTAGCCAGAAGAACCTCATCTCAGTAGAGGTCATCAAGCAATTGGCCCTGCTAACAATGCTGCACCCACAACCCTACACCATTAGATGGCTCTACCAAGGAAGCGATCTCCACATCAGCCAACAGTGTCGATCGTCGTATGTCATCAAGCCCTTCAAAGATGAGGTATTGTGTGATGTTTCTCCTCTCAAAGTTTGTAATGTTCTTTTGCGCCAACCTTATTTATGGAAATGTCATATTGTATATGAGTCTAGGCCTCTTAGTTTTATTATTAATTTGAACAGGAAATTGTACAGGATACCTGAGGCAGTCCATCCTAGTGTTATTTCCTTGATCTCTACCAAGAAATGAAGGAAGGTCATTTCTCAGACTAGGAAATTTGTATTCTTCATGATTCACTCTCGGAGTGAGAGAAATATCACAGCCACATCCAAGGCCTCCGCGATCGATCTCTCCACACAATAGAAGCAAGTGGATAAGGTCATGGAAGAACACTCAAATATCTTCTCCTCTCCTACCGGGGTAACTCTGCACTGTCAGATCAAGCATCCCACCGATCTGACCCCAGGCACACCGCTACCCAATGGGCTAGTCTACATTCACTCTCTGTTAGAAAATGAGGATATCAAGAGGCAGATCCAAGAATGTCTCCACAAGGAGCACAACTGTCCCAGCTCATCGCCTTGTGGGAGCTCAATCATGTTGGTGCAAAAGAAAGACGAGACCCGGCGACTCTGCATTGAATACCGGGCCCTAAATAAAATCACAGTCTGAAACTGATACCCGATTCCTTGAATCGAAGACCCCTTTGATCAGCTCATGGGGGCCAAATACTTCAGTAATATTGCTTTGAAGTTTGGCTACCACCAGGTCCCAATAGAATAGACATATGTATGGAAGATTGCCTTCAAGTCAAAATAAGGTCTTTTTGAATGGTTGGTAATGCCCTTTGGTTTGAAAAATGCTCGAGAAACTTTTATGAGGATGATGGATGATATCCTATGACCTTTCACCAATACGTTTGTAGTGGTGTTTGTAGATTACATCCTCATCTACAACAAGACTTGGGTGGAACACTTGCAGCATATTCAACAAGTTCTACACACCCTGCAATAGCACAAACTATATGCAAACTTGGAAAAATGCTCCTTTAGCATGGACAATATCCATTACTTAGGATACATTGTTGATCAGCATGGTGTGCATGTGGATCCAGCCAAGATCCAGGTCATTTGTGACTGGCCAGCCCCAACCACACTCACTGAACTTCGAAGCTTCTTGGGCCTTTCCAATTTCTATCACAGTTTCATGTTGGGATTCTCTCATATCGCATGGGACCTCAGCCAAGTAACCAGGGGTAGTGGTAAGGAAAAATTTGTGTGGGGCATGTCCCAAAAACAAGCCTTCGATGACTTGAAGAAGCATTTGTGCTCATCCCCGGTAGTTTCATTACCAGACCTACAAAATCCATTTGAGATCGAGACAGATGCTTTAGACTATGTTGTGGGCGCCATTCTCACTCAACACAACCACCCCGTGGCATATCATAGTGAGAAACTATCAGATGTTGTTCGTAAGTACCCTACTTATGAAAAAGAAATGTAATCCATTGTGCAATCCTGCCACCAGTGGATACATTACATTCCTGGGAAGGAGACAATCATTCACATTGATCACAAGCCACTATAGTTCATGCAGACCCAAGGAAAATTGTAGAATGACTGCTATCAGAAGTGTTTAACATACTTACAACAGTTCCACCTCAACATCAAGTATGAAAAAGGAAGTAACAACCAAGTTTATGACTACCTCAGCCGACCTCCATTCATGGCACTCACCATGGTGCTAGACTCTTGTGTTCACGAGACCTCCAAATGCCCCATATCTACAAGACATACCCTAACTTTTCCACCACCTACTAGATGTTGGGTGCCAACTCAGTGGTTGCTAATTTCCATCTTTAGGACAAGATGTTGTGTTTTCTGGGCCATATCTGTGTTCCATCAAGTGAGTGCACAAATCTGATTTGGGAAGCTCACTACAGTCGGGTGGCAAGACACTTTAGTGTCGAAAAGACATTGGTAGTGTTGCAGAAACATTTCTACTGGTTGAAACTTAGAGATGATGTCGACAAGTATATCAGGTCCTACACTGCCTATGTTATCTCCAAACCAACAACTAATAAACAGGGCCTATACACCCCTCTTCCTACTCCTAACAAGCTATGGGAATCCATCTCAATGGACTACATGTCGGTTCTCCCATCCACCAAGAGGGGAAATGGCTGTGTTTTTTTGGTTGTTGATTGCTTTTCCAGGATGGTGATTCTCGCTACCTCCAAGAAGAACATCATAGTACAAGCCACTACCAAGATCTTATTTGAATGATTATGGGTACATTTTGGGATCCCACAAACCATTATCTCATACCATGACAGTCAGTTCCTCAGCTCATTCTGGTCTAGCCTTTGGTCACTGCTGGATACCAAGCTCACCAAATCCACTGGGTTCCACCCCTAGACAGATGGCCAAAATGAGGTGGTCAATCAAATGGTCGTACATATCCTATGCATGTACAATTCAAAACACCCTCGCACATGGGATGAGAGTCTTCCCTATGTCCAACATAGCTACAACTAATCCCTGCATAGCTAGAATGGCCACAACACCTTTCAGATGGGGTTGGAATCCAACCATTAGGCCCCATGGATGTTGCACTACCCCTGGTGACCACCTCAGTTGACTCATCCCCTGCTCCACCAGAAACTGACAAAGTCACCCATTTCATTGAGTGGATCCATCACATCCACCAACAGGTTCAACATATTCTACAAAAGTCTAATGCCAAGTACAAACAATGCCATGATCAACATTGGGTGCAACATAAGTTTCAGGTGGGAAACAAATTTTGGTTGCATTTGCAGAAAGAACACCTTACAGGGCCCCATTGGAAGCTTCACCCACTCCATTATTGGTCGTATACCATCACCAAGGCTATGGATGGAAATTCTTTTGAGCTCAACATTCCCCCTTCCTTGGTTTGCATCCAGTCTTCAACATGGCTCTCCTTCGGCCATATTTCTCACCATTATTGGACACCTCAGAGATAGCAGAGAAGTTGACACCAATAGAGATCAACCTTGAATGCATACAACGTGAATCTAGTGATCATATTGTGGACACACAGTTCAAGGGAACTCGACAACAAAGGATCTAGCTCTATCGAGTCGTTAAAGCAGGGCAAGTCCTGCACCAAGGAAAGTGGCTCTCCTAGGGCCAAATTTAGTAGAAATTTCCTCATATGATGGGGGCACTCAAAGTAATGGAGACCATTACTTCCAAAGGAGGGAGGATTGATCTAGGTGAATATCGGTGTCCACCCACCTATTCCATTGGCTCGAAAAATAGTTTTCCACCTTGGCAGTTTTTCGGGTTCCAAATTTTTGGGGCCGTTTTGAGGCCCTACATGATGTTTTTTGGGGATTTGGGGCCCATATGATTGCCACGGGCACCAACCTAGGACAATCAAAATTTTTTTGGTTAGACCTTTCCAACAGGGTATCATGCACCTAAAACAGATATCTTATGCAAAAGTTATGACTCCGAGAAGTTGATGTACTAACTTACCCAAACGGGGCCCACATGAATTTTGGCGCTTCATCTCCTAGGGTTAGGTTTTTGGATGTCTAGGATTTTTGACATTCTTGTTTATTGTAAAATTCCTTCAAATCCTCATTGTAACTATCTTCTTGCGAATGAGCATAGTTTTCACATCTCTTCTCAGAGATAAGACACCACCATTCCAGCAAGCTTGTTTCCACTGCATTTTACAGTTTTAACTCATTTCCTTATTGAATAGAAAACAAGTTTTATTGTATCTCTGTTATTTTCTGTTAATCATATTTTAATAATATGTATTCATTTCATTCTGATCATAAAATCTGGATCAATAATTGTTTACAACAACCTTACTTTGATGCTAAAGTCTTTCTCTCAATCTTGAGTTAAACTAGTCATTGCTAGCTAGTCTTTTGTAAATATTAACTAGACTTTTAGCAACTTTATTTGTAGATATTATTACTCTTTGTTGCTGATCTATATTATTGTTTATTGTTGGAATTATGGAAAACAAGCTTAACTTGCTTGTCTAACATATTATTGGGCTTGTATCTTTGTTTTCCTTGTGTCTTGGGCAAGTACAATCACTTCTTGGTGGGTATTCTATATTGTGGCACATTTTATACCATCTATGAGACTCTTTTAAAGCCCTTATTACCTTACATCATTGACATATAGGGGGACACTTCATCATCTCTTCATTTTCTATCTCATTTCCCCAATGGGTCACCAAGATTCCCCTATTGAGGTGATTACTTCATCTCTAAAGTGACATGAATACCTATCTGAGATGACAATGGGAAGGTATTCTCTTAGTTGTTTCCATATTTTGGTTTGGGTCAGGATTTTCCCAACCTACAAATTATGCGATAAAAACACTTATCCATTCTGACTCCACCATTGGTTCAGTAATTACTACTTCTAACATTATGTCTATCTTTGCCTTTACCTTCTCTTTATACTTCAGATTCATTCTATAGGGTATTTGTCTTACTGGTTTAGCATCTGGTTTCAAAGAGATCTTTATTTCTCCTATATCACCAACTATCCCTTTCATCTTTGCAAATGGTATTGGGAATAAATCATGATACTCACGTAGTAAGTCTACAATTTTTTCCACAATTCATTATTCCAATAGTCTCCTATATATGTAAACTTTGGATTTATTTTGTTCCAATATTTACCTTACGCATCCTTAGTGGTTGTTCATGCCCAACAGATTCAAGCATTGGACCTTCCACCATGTGTTTCACCTCAATTTTAGGTATTTGTATATTTCTTGGATCCTCCTCATTCTGATCTTCTTGAGCCAAATTATAACAATCCAATAATTCATGAACTATCATAGAATTTCTATGTGCACTACATACATGTACTATATCCATCATCCCTTCTAAAAAAATCTTGGTTTTAATGGCCTACAAAGTTGCATATACCAATGAGGATTCTTCTTAAAAAGTAAATGTTACCTTAAACCTTTGATTTATTTCATCCCAGTTCACCATTTCTATGTGCATTTGTAGTTTTGGGTACCAGTTCTTAGGAATCATTTCGAATGTATGTATGAACCTATGTGTCCATTCCTTATTTAGTATCGAACTCCATATGTTTATGCACTATGAAATATGATCTACCAAGTCACTTACTCATGCATATTTATGTGCAGTATACTCAACCTCAGTACCAAATCTAACTTGCATCAATATTCTACACTCATGTCAGTATTCTATTCCATCTTTATGTGTAGCCCACCTGTTGAAATAATGTAACTGCAAAGTGTATTCTTATTATTGTTTGATATATTATTCATTGGATCAATCCCCATTGTGAATTGATCATGTCGGCTATTGTAAAAGGACCAAATCCCCTTTTACAGATTAGTCATAATATAATTGTTATAGGCAAAAGAAGAAGTCGGCCCCAGAATATATCAAAGAGGCCCTGGAATATAATAAAGGTGATTATAACCACCCAGGAGAAGAAGTCGGCCATGTCAGTGAAATGACACTTCCACATGTGTCAGTATTGTATAAATAAGGAGGCTAGCACCTCACTTAGACACACACACTCTTTCTCATTGAGAGACAAGTTTCAGAACTGTAGTTGGAGAAGAGAGAGAGAGAGAGAGGCGCATCTTTAGGAGAGGACTTTCTGTATTTTCTTGAGTTATATCTTGGCATTGTATTGGTTATCTATAATAAGGAAGTTTTGCTGGATTTTCTTCCCCTGGAGGGTTTCCCAGGATAAATGTTGTGTCTCTTTTGATTGTGTATTTCTCAGTGATCTTGTATTGTATTGTTGTTATCTATTGAAATGAAAATAACTATAATAATGGCTTAAACATTAACATGGTATCAAAGCCAAGATGAAGAAAGCATCTTTCAAAAGAGTGAAAAATGTCACTGTTGCCGCACATGCAAATTAGGGTTTTTTGATGGTGAATCATTTCAGCCATAAAACTATCTAGAAAAGTGCACCCTCCTCCAAGGATTAGTTTGGAAATATTATCACACCTTTTCAGTGGCCAGATCTCCTGGAAAGTGAAACCCTAGTTTCACAAAGTACCAGAAGTACCAGAACTACCAGAGCACCAGAGGGACCAGAAAACTAGAAGCACCAGTCCAGAAATCCACAGATCAAGTTTGGAGGAGAAAAAGTTGGATTTCCTCAAATTCAAACACACCAGGATACTCGCCTTAGCCAGGCGCACCTCCTCGTAAGTTTGGAATTTGATTTTGAGCATTTTCATTTTTCGGTCATTTTCCTAGATCTAGGTAAAAGATGTCTGCAAGCACTAAGCTTGTTGACAAGATGGAAGGTGTGGAAAAATTTTGTGCCTGGAATTATAGGATTGGACTCGTTCTTGAAGAGAATGACCTAGCAAAATTTGTCAAAGGAGAAATTCTGGAACCTGACGATGCTACAGAAAAAGCCAAGCATCAAAAGGACACAATCAGGGCCAAAAGAATCATTGCAAATTCAATCAAAGACCACTTGATTCCTTATGTTTCATCAAAGAAGACTCTGAAAGAAATTTTTGATGCCTTGACTAGACTATATGAAGGGAAGAACATAAACCGAAATATGAATCTAAGAACTCAACTGAAGAATACAAGGATGCAGAAAGGAGAAACAATCCAGGAATATTTTTCCAGAATCTCAGAATTCAAAGAACAGTTAGAAGAGATTGGAGACACCATAGATGAAGACAAACTCATAATGATGGCACTAAATGGTCTCACAATACCTTGGGATGCATTCATCCAAACGATATGTGACAGAACGGAGAAACTGAATTTTGATAGTCTATGGGAAGAATGCATCCAAGAAGAAATAAGAGTAGCTAAGTGCTACTGGAAAGAGATGATGATCAATCCCTAGCTACTCACACCAAAAGAGGAAAAAAGAAACCCTACTTCTAGAAGGAGACTCATAAAGAGCCTCAACCACCAAACAAATTCAATAATAAAGAATTTCATCCAAGGAGATTTCATAAGAGAGGACAATGAAAGGAAAAAGATTACTCATATGTACAATGCTACCATTGTGACAAGATGGGACACATTGCAAAATTATGTCCAGGCAGATGAGAAGAATACAAGAGGAAACATAAGAGGCACCATGTCCATGTAGTCGAAGATGAAGAGCCACCCGCAAAGATGATAAGAGAGCATATCAAAGACCCTGTCTTAATCTCGGCCCTCTCAGGATCAGTAACACTTGGAGAGGACACTTGGCTCATTGATAATGGTGCATCCAAGAACATGATGGGACAAAGAGACATTCTCTCTTGTATTTCAGAAAAGATTTTTTCTCAGAAAGTGACACTTGGACATGATTACCAATATCCCATGAAAGGAATGGGAGAATCAAACTACAAACTGAATTCAGGGAATTCATTGAAGATGAAGGACGTACTGTATGTACTAGGTTTAACAAAGAACCTAGTCTCCATTTTATCTTTAGAAAAGAAAGGCTTCAGAGTTGCCTTTATAGATGGAGAAGTTCTTATGTGGTCTAAAGGAGAAACCATAAATGAAGCAATCATTATTGGAAGTGAAGAAAATGGCTTGTATAAGCTAAAGGGCCACTCAAAGGCTGCCATGACCCATGCCATTGAAAACTCATGTGAAATTTGGCATANAAAGAGAGATAGCAAAGTAGAAGGAGTCCTAGAACTCATTCATTCAGACGTGTGTGGCCTAATGCCATCATCCTCCATTAGTGGGTATGTATACTATGTATCATTTATTGATAATTATTCTTGTAAAACCTGGGTGTATTTTTTTGAAATCTAAAGACGAATTGTTCAGCAAGTTCAAGGAATTCAAAGCCTTGATAGAGAATCTTTCTGAAAGAAAGATCAAGATACTCATGTCATATAATGGAGGAGAATATACCTCAAAAGAGTTTGTGAACTTCTACAAAGGTTTTGGGATCAAGAGGGAACTTACTACTCCCTATAATCCTCAACAAAACGGTGTAGCCGAAAGAAAGAACAAAACAATAATGGAAGTTGTGAAGACTATGATCCATGATCAAGATCTTCCTATGTGCTTATTGATAGAAGCAGTGATGGTAGTTGTATATGTGTAGAACCAATTGTCCCATAGTGCACTTGGGTTGAAGACCTCGGAAGAGATGTTCACCGGAAAGAATTCAGAGGTAAGCCATCTCAAAATATTTGGCTACCCAGTATTTATTCATATACCGAAAGAGAAGAGAAACAAGTTGGAACCTTCAGGAAAGAAGGGAATATTTTTGGGATACTGTGTGGTCTCCAAGGCCTTAAGAATCTATATACCAGGTCACCGTCACATTGAGATCAACAAGGATGTGACCTTTGATGAAGATGCAGTGCTAAAAGAAATCAAGAATATGCCATCTTGAAGAAGTATATGAAGAGGAACCCGTAATCCCCAGAACTGCAGAATTAGTGAGGGAGGTTCCCTGAGCTGCTGAACCAGTGAGGGAATTCGTAGCTTCCCCTGATGAGTAAATTCTAGAAGACCATGATATAATATAAGTTCAAGAACCTCCTCAGATGACGATCCTCCATAAAATAAATCCATCTTGGGCTAGAGATATTATTCAAGATGGAGAGAAGTATGTTGTTTCTGAAGGAACCATGAGACAAGTGAAAAGACCAAATCCATTCTCCAATTATACGGCTTTGATGTGTGATCTCCTAGAGGAGGAGCCTACCTGCTTTGAAGAATCCATTCAGAGGAAAGAATGGGCAGATTCCATGACAGAGGAATACCAATCCATAATAAAGAACGATGTATGGGAAATAGTTCTCAGACCGAAGAGTAAAGACGTGGTATCCTCCAAATGGCTCCTCAAAATAAAACATGTTGTTGATAGAAGTATTGAGAAGTAAAAAGCAATATTTGTAGCTCATGGATTTTCTCAAAAAGAAGGCATTGACTATGAAGAGACATTCACTCCTGTAGCCAGATATACTTCGATCAGAACCATCATAGCCCTTGCAGCTAAGATGAAGTGGAAGTTACACTAGATGGATGTAAAGACATCCTTCCTAAATAGTATCATCAAAGAGGAAGTGTATATAGAGAAACCTCAAGGATTTGAAGTTGAAGATAAGAAGTCTCATGTCTGCAAATTGAAGAAAGCCTTATATGGATTGAAGTAAGCCCCTAGAGCTTGGTATGATCGTATAGATAGTTTTCTGATGAGCTTAGGATTTACCAAGAGTAAAGAAGATTCTAACCTCTACTTCAAGGTTATGAACGATGAGCCAATGATACTATTTCTATATGTGGATGACTTATTATTAACTAGAGAAGAAAAGCTCATCACCGAATGTAAGAAGAGACTCACTTCAGAATTTGAGATGAAAGACCTTGGCCTAATGCATTATTTCTTAGGTCTTGAGGTATGGCAGAATTCAGGGAGAATCTTCCTTAATCAAGGGAAGTATGCAGTCGAAATATTGAAGAGATTCGACATGTTGGAGTGCAAGTCCATGAATACACCCATGGAAGCGAAGTTGAAGCTGTTGGTCGATACTTCATCAGACTTGATTGATGCCACGTTGTCTAGACACATTATTGGATCGTTGATGTACCTGACAAACACCAGACCAGACATTTGTTTTACCATGAACACCTTGAGTATGTTTCTAGTAGAACCGAGACATGTTCACCTAGTGGATGCAAAACATGTGATGAGGTACCTTAAGGCTACATTAGATTATGGTCTCAGTTATGATGGAGACCATGATTTCACATTGAGTGGGTACACTGATTTAGATTGGGTAGGAGGTGTTTCTAACAGTAAAATCACTGTAGGATGTTGTTTCAGTTTGGGATCAGCCATGATCTCGTGGAAAAGTAGGAAGCAATCCAGCATTGCTCTCAACACAACGGAAGAAGAATACATTGCTGCATGTTCTACCGACTGCGAAGCTATATGGCTTCAAAAGTTGTTGATCGACCTATTTTACCTAGAAATGGAAGAAACCACGATCCTATGTGACAACTAGAGATGCATAAAGATGACAGAGAATCCTATAGTCCATGACAGGTCAAAGCACATAAAGATTCGATATCATTACATTTGTGACATGGTGCAGAGGGGAGCCATAAAGCTCCAGTAAGTTAGCACGGATGAATAGGTTGTTGATGTGTCGACCAAGCCTCTATCTCCTGTAAAGTTTGAGAACTTTCAAGATAAGCTTGGTATAGTCCGAAAGGACCTTCCTCAAAAGGGGGAGTAGTTGCTGAGATGAGACATCTCTTACTTCCAGCTTCATTGCTGTGACGTAAGGCAAGAAGATGTGATGTGACTAGTACTGAGCTTCCAGCTTGACAACTGTGACATAAAGCCAATCTAGTATCTTACTTCCAACCTGATGGTTCTGACGTAAAGAAAAAAGATGTGATGTGACTAGTATTGAGATTTCGACTTGACATCTGTGATGTAAAGCCAGTCTAGTATCTTGCTTCCAACCTGATGTTTGTTATGTAAAGAAAGACGATGAGATGAGACTAGTATTGTGCTTCTAGATTGACAGTTGTGACGTAAAGCCAGTCTAGTATCTTGCTTCCAACTTGATGGTTGTGACGTAAAGCAAGATGATGAGATGAGACTAGTACTGTTCTTCCATCTTGATAGTTGTGACGTAAAGCCAATCTAGTATCTTGCTTCTAGCTTGATTGTTGTGACGTAAAGCAAGACGAGTACCTTGCTTCCAACTTTATTGTTGTGACATAAAGAAAGATGAGTATTGTGATTCTAGCCTTATAGCTGTGATGTAAAGCCAGTCCAGTACTATGATAATGAGCTAGCCTCATGCTGTGATGATGATGTATTAGTTTTATACTAATCCATATAGATGCAGATGATGATTTCATTCCTTTGTGAAAGACGATTTTTTCGATGAAGAAAACTTCTGATGATTTATAGATACACCAATCAATGTTCCAAGATTATATTGATGATGTTGTCCTCCTAATGTTGTTGATGATAAAGGCTTCTCTCTCGTCTGATGTTGTTGTAGAATACCCTTCTTGTTAAGGGGGAGTGTTGAAATAATGTAACTGCAAAGTGTATTCTTATTATTATTTGATATATTATTCATTGGATCAATCCCCATTGTGGATTGATCATGTCGGTTATTGTAAAAGGACCAAATCCCCTTTTGTAGATTGG
>JASDQU010014155.1:114573-128160 GCA_032191745.1 Picea mariana
CCAGGGGGGTTCCTTCTTCATGTGTTCGTATTTGTATGGGTCCGAAAAACAGATAAAAGTTTACCCGGTTTCATTCTCATGTATTTACGAGCACGAGAAAGAACAAAGACTAAGCTCGATATACCCCCATCTTGAAAGCTAGTGGCTTAACTCTAGAATGATCATCAAAGGCTGGAGATATGCCCCCCAAGCTTCAATTCATTCACCGACTTTGAGGTTGTCACCAATTTCTTTGCTAGATGGAGAAAAAGGATACAGGTGGATGAAATGAAGGTTCAAAAACGAGACCTAACGAAAGACTCAACTCGACATCTACGAGATCTGGCGAAAGACTCAACTTGAAGGGAGAGGTGATTGTTTCATTTTTTAACGAGCTTGACACAGGAAAAGAACTATGCTCAAGGTTCCAGGTTCGATCCCCAGATTGTTGTTTCATTTTTTAATGAGCTTGCTACAGAGAGAAAAACTATGCTCAAGACCTCTATTTCATTTTTTAACGAGCTTGCCACAGAGAATAGAAACTATGCTCGTAGTTGCATCTTGATCATGGCTTCCAAAAGGATAACGCACTGGAAGGATACCACATCAAGGGACAAAACTCGGTCATGTCTTCCAAGAGATCTTCACTGGATGGAAGAGAATCACTCTGGAAGGAACACATGTCGAGGGTCGTGACAGGGGTAAGGAGATCAGGCTCCAATAACCCTACCAAAGAGATCACCATGTCAACTACCGGATCCAAATCGTCGAAAGTTGAGGTCATGGGAGACAACGCCACATAATTGACATGCGGCAGGGACGATACTGTCTGCATATAGGAACCATTTAGGGAGGTAACCCAGTTAGGGCCAATGAATGAAAGTTGATCAATAGTCAAAATTCTTCCATCGTGAGGGAAATATATCACACGGAAAAGGGTGGATACAAGAGCTTTCATAGCATAGACATAATCCTGCCCAAGGAGTAAAGAGAAATCCAAGGGGTCTCGGACTACCATGACATCAATAAAGACAGTTTTCCTTCCCAAAGTTACAAGAAACTGAGGAAGGATCCCTAAAGGTTGACTAGTTCTTCTGTTAAAAGCTAACAGATTATGTGTAACCGGTGCAAGCTGTGGACAACCCAAAGCGTACCAAGCAACAGAAGACAAAATACTAATGGACACACCTTCATCTATCAACGTTTGAGGAACGTACCGACCACGAACCTGTACTGTAATCTAGAAAGGAACGTGAGAGGGAAGACAAGGTCCGGTTAGCACACCCCAATCAAAAAGGATGGCTTCGGTACTTGGAGGGGTTCCGCAGGAGAACAAGGGATGCTCCCCGACATGATAGAGTCTGTATTAGCGAGAAAAACATGGGCAATATCGGGTTTACTCTCTAGAAGGAGAGTAGGATCGACTGATGATTGGATCAGATCAACCAATGGTGGAATTGGATAGACCATTTTGGCACTCTTCAAAGGAAGAGTGGGACTGACCGAGGAAGGGACTGGATCAGTCACTTTGACATCCCTCAATGGAGGAATGGGATCGATCGATGGTGAAACTGAATCAACCACTTTGGCACTCTTCAGAGGAAGAGTGGGACTGACCGAGGAAGGGATTGAATCAGTCACTTTGACATTCCTCATTGGAGGAATGGGATTGACCGATGGCGAAACTGGATCAACCACTTGAGTTTCATTCTCCAAGGGAAGAATGGGGTCGATGGGTGGAAACAGATCGATCACTTTTGTGTCACTCTCTAATGGGAGAGTGGGATCGACCGAAGACGAAAAAATATCGACCACTTTGGTGTCACTCTTTTGATGAAGAGTGGGGCTGATCGATGATGGAACTAGGTCAGCTACTTGGGCTCGTGGTTCAATCGAGGAGGAAGCTAGATTGACCACCTGATCAACCGGACTGACCGGGGATGGAACCAGATTGACCAGTCCATCAACCNTACCTTTACATAACATGCAAGGGAACTTGACAGTTTTCTTCTTCTTACCAACCTGAACATCACTAGTTGAGGGGGTATCATCAACATGATTGACAGAGGCCAATGACATGGAGGACCACATTTATAAGACTTGGGTAAGAACGGGGCAATCCCGCAGAAAGTGGTCACCCTTATAAAGACTGCAAGGGAACTTGGGTTTTGGATTCTTTATTTTAATATTGTTGACCTCATCAACATTCCCAGTACTATTAACGGTAACTGGTTTCTTAGAGCCAACATCTGATGTTGTTGGGGCCTTGGTCCTTTTCGGGATCTTCTTCTTCTTTTCTTTCTGTTTCTTCTTCTTCTGATCAAGTGCATGAGATGTTTTAAGTGTCTCCTTAGTGTCGTCATCATAGCAGTATGCTTAAACAACGTTTGTGACACTTGTGACCAACTTGCGACACTTGCGAAAGTTGTAAGGAAGATGTGACACTTACGACAATTGAGAGGAACATGCGACACTTATACAGTTGAGTAATTTTGATGTGTAACAATGAGGATGACAACCTCCTTCAGATCCCAAGGAGAGAAATAAGTTAATGAAGAAAGGACTGGTGGTTGAATTATCAACCACCCCCATGAATGGAAACATAGGCTATCAGTCTGAAGTACCACAGGGACCTGTAGACCTGAGCTTCCTTTTGTAAGAAGGAACGGGTTAGGTCGCCAAACCTTCCAAGGTAAGAGGGATACACACAGAAGAGGAGACACTAGGAAAAGGAGAGCATAAGCTCGCAAGGAAGATGCGCAGATCTCTCCAGCGAGTCACGAACTAAAGGCCACGAGCTTGATGCCGAGGAGCATCTGAGAAACCCCACTGAGGCCATAACTGAGAGAGAGAGCTCTGGGTTATAGATAACAGGACCCAAATAGAAGTAGAAATGGAGGAAGAACCCTCGAGAAGTGTGGGAGTTCCTTTGTGATATCATGGCTTGGAATGGGGGTAGCCAAAGTGCTAAGAATGAATGCCTCTATGCCTATGGTCGGGTGGAAGGACGAACACCCATAGTCAGTTGGTTGGCAGCAACCTGTAATAGATAATTGATTTCCTACCTTGTGTAATTTAGCCGTGACCATGTATGAATTGGTTATACTGTGTATGTTTCAGGAATTGTGCATATTTCTTAATGGATATACTGTATCCCCCTTATTCCTGCTTGATTGTATAACTAGGCCAGTAAGAAATTGTATGGTTAGGAGATGATTTTATACTCGTAAATGCTTGTGTCATGTGGAGGCATAAGCCAGAGTCATGAACTGTGTGTTCATTGACCCCGGACATAGTTTCATGTACGCATGCCAACCCTCCTAATTGTTTAGAGTCCCTTGGAGGAAGAAGTTTGTTAAGCTCAGGAGGGGTAGTGCAGATCAACATGGGCTCTCTACAAGGCAAACCGAACCCAGAACTCCTTAATTCCTAGACAAGCTCAGGAAGGATTGCACCATTGTGTGCAAGAGCCCTGCATGGAGTGCAGAGGTCAAAAAACCCTTTGGAGGTTTCAAATCATATGAAATCTTAGGAGTGATAGATATCATGATTAAAATTAGATCTAAACCATTGATTCAATTCGGGGAAATAGAGGTGAGGATTTCCCCAAAGTTCTGAAAGGCGAATCACCAATTCACAGGGGAAAATTTGGACCGTTGGAGCCTATGTTCAGACAACCGAAGAAGAGTGCACATGAGAATAGATCTGAACCATCAGATCAAGCGCAGGGGACCGATAGTTGTCGGATCCAGAAAAGGCACATGAGGTTTAACCTGGTGCATGCAAGGGAGAGAGAACTCGTCAAAGTCTTGAAAGCATCAGGATCTTCCATCCCTGAGGACATGTGTCAAATATCCACATCCATCGGTGATTTGGCACCGAGGAAACGGGAGTGAAGACTCTCCCAAATTCCCAAAAAGAAGAAAGTCAGGATTTGATCGCGATCATTGATCATCCCAAAAAGATCACAACTATTGATCGTGGCTAAAGGTCACAGTCATCCATCAGAGGGACACGTGGCTGTCGGTCGACATTTTGGCACCCAAGAAACCAAAGGGAAAGACCCCTCATTTTCGCAAGTTGTGAAATCCTAGTATACGAAACCCCGAATCAATTTAGCGTGAATAAGTTTTGACGTTTCAGCACCCGGGGAACCAAAGGGGAAGATCCCTTATTTTTGCAAGTCATGAAATATCGGTATAAGAAAGCCTGAATCAGTTTAGCATGAATAGGTTTCAGTGTTTTGGCACCCGGGGAACCAAAGGGAAAGACCCCTCGTTTTCGCAAGTCACAAAATCCCGGTATACGAAACTCCGAATCGGTTTAGCGTGAATAGGTTTCGGCATTTCGTCACCTGGGAAACCAAAGGGAAATACCCCTCGTCTTCGCAAGTCATGAAATATTGGTATACGAAACCCTGAATCGGTTTAGCATGAATAAGTTTCGACGTTTCAGCACCCGAGAAACCAAAGGGCAAGACCCTTCGTTTTCACAAGTCGCAAAATCCCGATACACGAAACCTCGACGCACACTGTGGATGATCCCTAGGTCATAGGATAGGTTCATGTGGTAGAAAGGAGGAGTCTCGAAATGATATGGACCATCCATCGGAGGAGACGCGTGGTGAGCAGTCAAAGTTTGGGGAAAGCTCCGAAATCCCATGGGCCATTGGATCTCGTAGAACAACGAAGGGATTAAGACTGAGTGTCTTTCAACACCCTTAAGCTCAGGAGGGATAGTGACTGTCAGATCCAGATCAACGAGGGTCATTGATATCATACACAAATTCCCATATCGGAGTTCGGGGATTGGAGTGACAAGAGATTTGGAGTCGCTGCATCATGAACTCCCGGTTCACGAAACTCTGAAAAGATCTGGACCGTTGGATCCAAATCATCGAGGATCATTGGATTACGTACAAGAACTCGCATATCATAATTCAGGGAATGGAGTGACCATTGGTTTGGGTCATTGCATTTCGAACTCTCGGTTACTGAAATCCCGATATGACTAGGACCGTTGGATCAGGGGGAGATTCACAGCCGTCGATCTCATCGAAGGTAAGATTTTGGGTTTTAGGGTTTGAAGAGTCGAACGACTTGACTCTCTTGCATCAATGAGTTGTGAAATGTGAAAGGTGCCTCTTGGCTTGGCCTGTGGTCATAGCCAATGATCACATGGAGGTGGATAAGGGAAGAGCTAGCCTGCGCTAGGCCCCCATAGGAATTCGGGGATTCTATCCCTTGAGGAAGAGCAAAAATTTTATTTTTGTCATAGTGGGTATGTGACAAATTGGTATCAGAGCATGGTTACAACACTTGACCTGCTTGGGCTCATGTACGAGTCACATAAGGAGATATTGTTATCTGCATTTTCTCTTTAAGGAGAAGGACTACAGAATGAAATTGTAATTTGGGAATTTCTACGAAATTCCAGCAAAGGAATTATATTGTTCCTTTGTCAAAATGATAATTACTCTTATAGGAGTAGGGATGGACTGATCAATATTATTGATAAGACCTAAGTGTGAATAACATAGGTTGAATAAATTGTGTTATGAAGCTGCACGAGCCAGAAAAGGGACATGAACTGAGTTGTTATGTCATAGTGTGACGATGGCTACCTACTAAAGCACGTAGAGTCTCTTGCAATTGAGATGGCTGGTTAGGTAAGAATTAAGATCCTCATGAAGAACTCCTTCATGATTTAGGAAATATGGTAAGGAATGGTAGGATCCTTAGAAATTTATAATTAGTGCATTATTAAAAGACTAAAACCTAAGAATATAACTCCTCACGATTGAGAGGACTGATGAAAATATGTAGGGTCAGATTACCTGACCTATAATGGTTAGAATTGACAACAAGGATAATCTGTTTAAACAAGATTAAGAGGAGTCCTTTGGGACTATTGCTAATTCCCAAGAGCGACCCTTGTTGGTTGTTCCCATAAAGAGAGGGTAGTATCTGTATGAGTTATGACTATGAGATTAGTTCTGGAAGTAACTTAAAAGCTTAGAAGAGATAGCGGGGAAATTTTGTATGCCGAACATGCATATAGAATAAAGCTTGTGTTAAAGTTTGAAAAATCCAGAGGTTGAGCAGAGAGTATACCAGGAGGAGTAGTGGTTTTAAGTCTCAAGAGGAAACACTTAGAAAAAGTTTCTAAGTTTCGAAGAGTTGAAGCGTTCAAAGGTGAAGCACAGAAAACCGAATTTTGAAGAGAGAACAAGTACAGAGGATTGAGCAGGAGAAATCCTTCAGGAAAAGAATTTTGAAGATTGGATAATATCGAGATTCGAGATCCATTCAAAAAGAGCCGAAATGTTTCAAGTTGTTCGATCTTGGAGAAGTAGCACATTGGTTAGTTGCGAGGAGATACCGGAATTTCACAAAAAATCAAAGGGCTTGGAAGAAGCAACGAGAAATTCACGAAAAGATCATAGTCGTTGATAAAGGAGCGATCTGGACCATTGATCGTCTAGAGATAATTTCACAATTTCGAGGATCGAGAGAACGGAGGTGAAAGGTCTTTCAAATTTGCGACATGCGAAATCACGAAATCCCAATACGCGAAACCCCGATGAGATCTGAACTGTCAAATCGTGGAAGAATCAGGACCGTCAGATTGAAAACTTTGAAATTTCACAATTTCAGGGATCGAAGGATTCGAGGTGCTTCATAACAAAAATCCCAAAGTTGCGAAACGCGAAAATGCGACATAATCACAACCATTGGTTGGAGAGCTGTTGGTGATCATTAATCTGATCTGAAATTTCAGCATTTCGGGTATCAAGAGTTTGAAGGACGGAGAGTCGATTGAATCATATCTTCGATACATGAAATCCTGACATCCAACCTGAGCCGTTGGATTGAGAGAGGCAGTGAATCGTTGATCTAACACATACACATTTTGGGGATTCGAAATCAGGAGTTAGGAGGTGAAGACTCCACCAGAATCCCGAAAGGTGAAAAGCCGGGATTTGATCAGGACCGTTGATTGGCAGAGAGATCTGGACTGTGTGATCCAAGTTGTCGGACCCTCATAGATTAGAAGTTTGGGAAATGGTGGAGAATTTTCCACGGATTCCTCGAAACACGGGATCCCGACACGTGTCTAGGAGTTGACCCCAGGTTCCGAGCAAAGGGTCATGTGAATAAAAGCGCCGAGAAAACCTTAGCCTCAATCTTTTGGGTTTTCGGATTTCAGGGATCAAGGAACCAGAGTCCCTTGCAATAGGAATCTTGAAATCATGAAATGTGAAGTGCATTTTAGTTCGGATCGTGGTCACCTCCAGCGGTTGCGTGAGGAGAAGGCGTGAACTAGTATGATGAATACTTAACTATGTTCAATTGTACTTGAGTGCATGAGTTTAATGCATTGTGAAGCTTCATAATAGGAAGCCTGATATTAATACCGGTAAGGTATGAATGATATTAAACGTGCAAGTAATGCACAGGTATGATGTAAGAGTATAAGTATACTAGAGGCCCAATATGATTTCCCTGATGAGTGAAACATGAAGCAAGCATTGCTCTTGTCCATATTGAATGAATACTATGGAGGCATAGCTGACTCCATTCTGGGGAGTCATGAAAGTTTTGTTCCAAATAATAGCCTAAGGGGAATGTATTCCATTTCCTCAGGAAGTACCAATATAATTAGATGAAAGGGTAAATGAGGAAATATGCTCTCTTGTCATAATAAGAGACAAATGACTATGCCTTTGAGCATCACATGAGAAGGATTGTGAATGAATCTGAATTGATTGATCTTAACAGTAAAGATGAATGTGGGTTGTAAAATATACCTATGTAAACTGCACACATGCTTAGGATTATGAGTATAGCTAAGTACATCATGGATGTAAGTTAGCAAAAACCTAGAACATGTGCGGATGCATAATCTGGAATGCATACTAGAAAGGTATGTCTATGTTCCTTAAAGAATTCTTATTAACAAGCTGAAGCTAATTCGAGCTTGAGGCCATTACAAATAGTGATGGATATGCAACAGGGAAGTTGCATGCTGAAGGAGTTCCTGGTGGAGGAACTATGTAAGGACTTTGTCAGAAGAACAGAGTCACAACCCTAATAATTGTTGAATTTTGGACAATGGGCTGCAAGGCCTATCCATATATAAGAATCCTGGATTACATTTTGAAAGAATCATTTAATTAATAGAATACTAACAACTGAATATTGACCATTCTGATAACCGAATGGAAGTGTGTAGGATGCACATGTTCATGATTCATTATGAGAAAAGAGTTGTTATTAAATCATGTTGTAGTATCCCAAAAAGGGTTAGGGTGAGGCCTAACCAAGGCGGCTCAAGGAAAAGAGCAGGAAGATCCCGACAAGGAGTAGAATTGCAAAAGTAGAGAAGAGACAGTGAGGCCTTAGAGATAACTTGACTGGGATGAAAAGTCTCAGGCGATGTAGGAAGAGTTGGAAGAAGGGGAGAGTCCTCAACTCTTTCCTCACTGAGTATTATGTTTTCCCTTGGATGAGAAAGTTGGTACAACAATAAAAATAAAAAGGTCTTGACACCATAAGTAATAAGGATTGTATTGTCGAAGATACAATCGAAATTTGTTTGTGTTGCACTTATGGAAACATTTGAGGATGTTTATGAATTCAAATGTTAGGATACATGAATTTGGTTTAATATTATGACTAATGTAATTATGTCTATGATGATGGATGTTGTGTATAGAAATGAATTGGAGCTATTGAGGAAGACAGTTGCCAATAATGAACAACCTCAAGCAAAGGGTAACCGTGGGAAGGCTGCGGTCGAAAGATTGTTGACGGGACTATGAAAATCCCGTTAAAGCACTGTTGATGAGGTAGAGATCAGAAAGAGAGTGCTAGCAGCCAAGAACCGGTATAAAGATATTCGTGCCTATGTGGCACAAGGTATGAAGGGATTTGGTAAGAACCCCTTCTGAAATATTTTATTGTCTTAGTGTTATGCATGAACTTTGAAAGGCAATAGTATGCCTTGGATACCCAAGTAAGGTATGATTCAGGAAGGAGAACCTGAATAATGGTGGTATGAACCTCTGGTAGTAAACACTATTTGTAACCATTGGGAGAATTCATGAACCGATATGCCATGAATGCATTGAACAATCAAGGAGTGCTTAAGCATTCATGTGAAACTTTGAGTTCTGGTATACCGATTTGGGGTCGTGATCAACCTATAGTAGGTAGCATGGTCCTGTTGTAAGAATGAATGAAAACGAATAGGCCATGTGGTAGAGAGGTTGGTTAAGTTCCAACACACCATGGCCAAGACCCTGTCATAAAGTGTGACAAACTTGTAAATCAATGCAAGGGTGCATTGGGTATGAATGTGGCCATGAATGTTGGTGAATTCATTAAAATCAATTGATATTCGAATCACATTTTGAAAATTTGGTAGGCTAGAATGATGCATAGGTGAGGGAAGATGTATCCTTTCGCTTTGAATCCTTGAATAGATGAAATGACCTGGACTGTTAGTATACTTGATTTTAGAAAAAGGTAATGTACACGAAAAACTAACAATTTTTTAGTTCTGTAAAGAATGAAATTGCAGGGAGGAAAGGGTCTTGGATATGGTAGTGTTGTAAGTCCATAAGGAAGGCCGATTGCCTGCTGAGCCAAATTGCAAGGAATGGTATTTCCTTTTTGAGAAAGTAATTTAATTGTTAAGTATGCATAGTTCTAAAATTGTTGTGACGATGTTGTAAAGGTGCAATAAAATGTATATGCATGGAAAAGCTAACAAGTTGTTTGGCCGATTGAAGTTGAAAGTCCAGGAAGCAAAGGGGTCTTGGATATGGCAGCATTGTAAGCCCATAAGGAAGGCCAATTGCCTGCTGAGCCAAACCGTTAGGGGAAGGAAAGCCCCATAATTATGAATCTGGTTCCTGTGCGGAACAAATATGAAAACAAATCGTGAGATTGGAAAATATGTGGGTGACAGATTTGCAATAAAATTCTGAAAGTTAGAATTTAAAATGATGTCTCATGAATTTTGTATACTTGTGATATAGGTGAGAAGAAAAGACATGTCCAGAAAGGATAGATGAGGGCTGTCAAAGTTGAAGATGATGAACATGGCTACTACTAAGCCATGAAAACCAGGTGATAAGCCATGATCGCCTGAAAATTATTGTGTTGAGGTAACACAAGATGGAGGTACGCCTCGGTAGAGCAAGTCTAAGGGATGCCTCGACTGTAAGACTCGATAGAGTCTCTAAAATTTTCCTATGCGAGAAAACCTTGGAAGGGCAAGATGGATCGCTCAAGGGACTGTATAACAGTGAAGGGGATGCCTGAGCCTGGGCCTGGAGGGTGAGTGACCGAAAGGAAGAGGAGACCTTAATAATTCTTGTAAACTATTGGGATCATGCACACAGTGGGTATTTTCCCGTGCGAAAAAACCTTGGAAAGGAAGATGAAATCATGATAGCTCTTGTGAACTATTGAATTGGAATCATGCACCCAATGGGTACGTCAAGGAAAGTGATGAGAATGGATAACAAAATTACCATGTGGATACAGATACATAGACTACACAGATAAGTATTATGCCAAGATTATGAAATTTTCCTTTTGAATTTTGAACAACAGTAAGATGTTTTCGCACAAAATTGTGATTAATGTGCTTGTTGTCCAAGAATTATTGAAGGAAGATGACGAAGACTAAGATCCTGAAAGAGGACCTAACGGAGGATGAAGGTCAAGACTTCTGAAGTGGCTAAATGAGAAAGGCATGACAAGTGTTTTTGAGAAAGAACACTGAGGATGGTGTTCCTTTAAGGGGGAGGGAATTGTAACACCCTGTTTCCCCCAATTTGTAATTAATCATAAAATAGGAATTTCCATGCTAATGCATGAGGAAAATGGAAATGTATTATTGTTTGAGTTGCTAATAACTAACTGTGGGGGTGAAGCCTTGAAAGTACTGGCCATGATATCACTAGAGGAAGAATGTGAAAACTATAAGAGAGGGTTCGTTATGACAAATAACCTTAAATTTCCCTTGATGAGGATGACAACCTCCTTCGGACCCCAAGGAGAGAAATCAGTTAATGAAGAAAGGACCGGTGGTTGAATTATCAACCACCCCCATGAATGGAAACATGGGTTGTCAACCTGAAGTACCACAGGGACCTGCAGACCTGAGCTTCCTTCTAACAGAAGGAATAGGATAGGTCAGCAAACCTTCCAAGGTAAGAGGGATACACACAGGAGAGGAGACACCAAAAAAAGGAGAGCATAAGCTCGCAAGGGAGATGCACAGAGATCTCTAGCTAGTCATGAACTAAAGGCCATGAGATTGATGTCAAGGAGCATCTGAGAAACCTCGTCGAGGCCATAACCGAGAGAGAGAGATCTAGGTTACAGAGAACAGGACCCAAACAGAAGCGGAAATGGAGGAAGAACCCTCAAGAAGTGTGAGAGTTCCCTGGTGATATCATGGCTTGGCATGGGGGTGGCTAGAGTGCTAAGAATGAATGCCTCTATCCCTATGGTCGGGTGGAAGGACGAACACCCACAGTCAGTTGGTTGGCGGCAACCTGTAACAGATAAGTTATTTCCTACCTTGTGTAATTTAGTCGTGACTGTGTATGAATTGGTTATACTGTGTATGTTTCAGGAATTGTGCATATTTCTTAATGGATATATTGTATCCCCCTTATTCCTGCTTGATTGTATAACTAGGACAGTAAGAAATTATATGGTTAGGAGATGATTATATACTTGTAAATGCTTAAGTTCTGTGGAGGCGTAAGCCAGAGTCATGAACTGTGTGTTCATCGACCCCGGACACAGTTTCATGTACGCATGTCAACCCTCCTAATTGTTTAGAGTCCCTTGGAGGATGAAGTTTGTTAAGCTCAGGAGGGGTACTGCAGATCAAAACAGGCTCTCTGCGACGCAAAACAAACCTAGAACTCCTTAAGTCCTAGACAAGCTCAGGAAGGATCGCACTATTGTGTGCAAGAACCCTGCATGGAGTGTAGAGGTCGAGAAACCCTTTGGAGGTTTCAGAGCATATGAAAGCTCAGGAGTGATAGAGATCATGATCAAAATCAGATCTGAACCATTGGTTCAATTCGAGGAAATAGAGGTGAGGATTTCCCCAAAGTCCTGAAAGGCGAATCATCGATTCACAGGGGAAAATCTGGACCGTTGGAGCCTACGTTTAGACAGCCATAGAAGTGTGCGTAGGAGAATAGATATGAACTGTCAGATCGAGTGCACAGGACCGATAGTCGTTAGATCCAGAAAAGGCACATGAGGTTTAACCTGGTGCATGCAAGGGAGAGAGGACTCGTCAAAGCCCTGAAAGAATTGAGATCGTCCATCCCAGAGGATGTGTGTCAAAGATCCACATCCATCGGGGATTTGGCATCGGGGAAACGGGAGTGAAGACTCTCCCAAATCCATGAAAAGGAGAAAGCCAGGATTTGATCGCGACCATTGATCATCCCGAAAAGATCACAACTGTTGATTGTGGCTAAAGGTCACAGCCGTCCATCGGAGGGACACGTGGCTGCTGGTCGGCATTTCGACACCCGGGAAATCAAAGGGCAAGACCCCTCATTTTCACAAGTCACGAAATCTCAGTATACGAAACCCTGAATTAGTTTAGTGTGAATAGGTTTTGGCATTTCGGCACCTGGGGAACTAAAGGGAAAGACCCCTCATTTTCGAAAGTCGCGAAATCCTGGTATATGAAACCCTGAATCGGTTTAGCGTGAATATGTTTCGGCATTTTTTCACCTGGGGAACCAAAGGGCAAGACCCTTGTTTTCGCAAGTTGCGAAATCCCGGTATACGAAACCCCGAATCAGTTTAGTGTGAATAGGTTTCGGCATTTTGACACACGGGAAACGAAAGGGAAAGACCCCTCATCTTCAAAATTCATGAAATCCCGGTATACGAAACCCCAAATCTGTTTAACGTGAATAAGTTTCAGTGTTTCGGCACCCGGGAAACCAAAGGGAAAGACCCCTCATTTTCGCAAGTCGCGAAATCCCGGTACACGAAACCCCGACACGCTCTATGGATGAACCCTAGGTCACAAGATAGGGTCATGTGGTAGAAAGGAGGAGTTTCAAAAGGATCTAGACCGTCCATCAGAGGAGACGCGTGGTGAGCGGTCAGAGTTTGGGGAAAGCTCCGAAATCCTGTGGGCCATTGGATCTCGTAGAACAACGAAGGGATTAAGACTAAGTGTCTTTCAACACCCTTAAGCTCAGGAGGGATAGTGACCATAAGATCCAGATCAATGAGGATCATTGGTCTCATACATGAATTCCCATATCAGATTTCGAGGATTGGAGTGACAAGATATTTGGAGTCACTGCATCATGAACTCCCAGTTCATGAAACTCTGAAAAGATCTCGACCGTTGGATCCAAATCATCGAGGATCGTTGGATCTCGTACAAGAACTCACATATCAGAGTTTGGGGAATGGAGTAACCAGTGGTTTGGGTCACTGCATTTCCAATTCCCGGTTACCGAAATCCAAATATGGCTAGGACTGTCGGATCAGGGGGAGATTCGTAGCTGTCGATCTCATCGAAGGTAAGTTTTCGGGT
>JASDQU010014155.1:158017-169806 GCA_032191745.1 Picea mariana
CAAAATGGCCAAAAAACTGTTTTGAGCCATTTGGAAAAGGTGGGTGGCCATCAATATCCACCTGGATCATATAAACACAACTGAAAACAAAGACCTCAGAATCAGGAAGATAATCAGGCTCCACAACCAACAATCTCCCACTTGGAGATTGATCTCAACAACTTCATCGTTGTTGTATCTGCTAGACTATGAACCTTATTGGACCTGGAAAATTTATCATCTTCATCTTCATGCTTGAAGACCAACTGAAACTTAGCAAGAACTCAATTTCTCCTTGGTTACTCCCTTTGTTAACATGTCTGTAGGATTCTGGCTAGTGTGTATCTTTTCCAACTTCAAATGTCCATCTTCCAATATGAATCATATGAAATGGTACCTCAGTTGTATATGTCTAGTCTTCTAATGGAAGATTGATTTCTTTGCAAGATGAATGACACTCTCAGTGTCAAAATACAACTTGCTCTTCTCCTACTTTTTTCCCAATTCCTCCATAAACCTCTGTAACCAAATCATTTCTTTACTAGCCTCTATAGCAGCAACATACTTTGCTTATGTTGTTGAAAGTGAAACAACCTTTTGCAGTTTCGAAATCCGACTTATTGTTGTTCCACCTATAGTAAAAACATACCCTGTGGTGATCCTCCTACTATCTTTATCACCTGCCATATCTGAATCAACATATCCCTGTAGAAAAGTGTATGAACCTCCAAAACATAATGTGTGAGTAGCAGTACCTCTCAAATACCTAAGAATCCACTTTACTACCTCCCAATTTTCTTTAACTAGATTGTTCATATACCTGCTCACAAGTCCCACTCCATGTGCAATATCTGGTCTTGTGCAAACCATCGCATACATCAAGCTACCAACTTCTGATGAATAAGGGATCCTGGACATGTACTCTATCTCCTCCTGTGTCTTGGGACACATTTTCTTATTTAATTTGAAATAGTTGGCCAAAGGTGTACTAACTGGTTTTGCATTTTGCATTCTAAACCTCTCCAACACCTTCTCTATGTACTCACCCCGAGACAATGTCAATTTGCGATTTTTCCTGTCTCTTATTATTCTCATACCAAGGATTTTCTTTGCAGCACCCAAATCCTTCATCGCAAATGAATTAGCTAATTTCTTCTTGAGCACATTTATATCCTACATATTAGACCCTACAACAAGCATGCCATCTACATACAATAGCAAGATCATATGGCTTCCATTTTCTATCTTTTTAAAATAAACACAATGATCAGAATGGCATCTACTATAACCTTGTTCTGCCATAAACCTATCAAACTTCAAATACCACTTCCTTGGATCTTTCTTTAGTCCATACAATCTCTTCTTCAACCTGCATACCAAAGTCTCCTTCCCTTTGACCTCATACCCCTATGGTTGTTGCATATAAATCTCTTCCTCCAAATCCCCATGGAGAAAATTTGTTTGTTCATATAATTATTCAAGATGCAAAACTTCTACTGCCACAAGACTTAAAATAGTCCTAATTAAAGTCATTTTAACAACATGAGTAAATATTTCATCAAAATCTATACCTTTCTTTTGTGCAAACCCATTTACAACAAGTCTAGCCTTGTACCACCATTTTCCTCCATATTCTTCCTTCAACTTGTAAATCCATTTATTCTAAGATTCTCTTTTTCCTGTAGGCAATTGAACCGGGTCCCAAGTTTGGTTATTTACCAAGGAATCCATTTCCTCTTTCATGCCTTTCTCCCACTTATTTTTGGTGTCTACCTACATTGCCTCTTCATAACATTCTGGTTCACCAGAATCAATCAACAATAAATAATACAATGAAGGAGATTATCATTCAGGGGGTCTACTTAACCTGGTAGATCTTCTAACAAAACTTGCAGGAGTTTGAGGTACATATTGCTCCTGTTGTTGTACATTTTGATTTTCTGGTTCCTTTGGAATTTCTTTTTCAGTGATCTCATCAAGTACTGTGTATTCTGGTTTTTCTTTTTCTTGTTTCTTTCCCTGCAACTGATCTTTGTACATGAAATTCTCATTGAATATGACATATCTACTCCTAATTATTTTGTTATTTTCATAATCCCATAAGCGATAACCAAAATCATTAACACCATATCCAAAAAACGTACACTTATTGGATTTTGCCTACGGTGGTGAATTATGTCACAATGGAATCTAATCACTACTGACAATTCAAGTGGAATCAATTCAATGTTGACTTCTACAAAGAAATGCAGAGTATGAATAAGACAATCTATGGAGAGATTTTCCATTATGAAGATGTCAATGCATATTCTTGGAATTAATGCAATCTATAAACCTTACACAAATAAATTTGAAATCAACTCCTATCATATCATTCTAGTGCTAGAAATAAAACTAACAATTTATGCAAATCTACAAGAAGTAATTGACTTTCATAACTTAATAAAGTAGATATAGTTGTGAAAGATATTGCCTAAATAACCAAACTGTGAATTAATTTACAGATTATGAAACAGGGAAAGAAAGCTATGATTGCATATTTAAGTGGTTATGAACATGTATCCATTAATAAATTACAACCTGCATAACAAGATGTTAGATGTCAGAGTATAGACAAGTAAATATGGACAACTATGAGTACCCTGTAATAAACATACAACTTCAGGGAGAAACCTGTAAATTATATAAAGAGATATACATAGTAACACAACTTCAACAAGCAACCCGAAATTAGCAAGTAATGAACATTAGATGAAAAAATATAAATGTTCAACAATATAGACAAGCTACCCAGACCACTGGTGGGCCCCCCAGACAGTTGTTGTACTACTCCAATGTAAGATATAGTCACAAAATTAGCATGGAATTTGTATTAACATCAAAATAGAGTTTTACAGAGCAATTTCAGATAATGGTTGTATATATAAAATCATGTGTTCATCCTGAGAGAATCCATTATTTATAGAGTTACAACATATCTGAGAGGTCAACCACTAAAAGGGTCAACACTCTCTGTAAAACATAAATTCATTGAATTTTGACAACAAACAACATCTCCAATAGCTTCATTCGCTCAAAATAGAGGTTGGCTCAACTGCTCGGATTTAAATGCGATGAGTTCCATAACTAGAGGGCTTGCGAATGAACAAAACCCATGTGTTAGATTCACCAAGGAGATCCCACCAATATGCTAACCTCAAACTACTCTGCGCTCTAAGGGCTAGATCGAGGGTTGGATCGAGGGTCAGATTGAGGGTCAGATCATGTTTCTGACCCGTTTCAAGAAAACAAAAAAATATTAATTGATTTCACTCACACAATTAAAAATAAATCATCATAAAATCATCACAAATAAGGATTACACATACCTTATGTTGTCCCATGGAAAATTGATGTATAAAACCTGATAACACCTTCAAAAAAGAGCTAATAAAATCATATGCTATATAACTTCCATGTGCAAAAAGGGATTTGGGCATCGAAAAAATAGGCAATACCCAAAGTCATCAAGTATCAGAATCTAACATGTCGGAATCAATACTCCTCCAACTGAGTATTCCATCTACAGTTGGATTCACATAGTCTTCATATGACGCAGTAGTTCTATACAACTGGTTCACATCATCTTCTAGAACACTGTCAGGCAAAGGTTCTACATATGTTTCACAATCTGAGGGATCTAAAGGTTCTACTACCCTAAAGTTCCCATATTCAAATATCATCTTTCTATTCTTTAAATTAACCATGGATTGATTATCAAAGGCCTAATCAATACCCAATAGTGTTGGAATGGTATAGACTCATCCACCATATCCATCACTTCAAAGTTTGTTGTGGTGCACACACCATCTAGATCCATTGTTGTATTCTTCAATCTACCTATGGGAATTACTCTTTGTTCGTTTGCTAGATTCAATTAGATATTGGAATACCCTAGTGTAGGTTCTCCCATTGCTTCCCAAGTATTCTTTGGCAAGATGTTGATATATGATCCTAAGTCTAGGATAACATGTCCCATGTTAAAGTCTCCTATATTTGCATTCAATCTAAACTCTCTACTAGTTCTTTTCTTTCTATGGAATTAATTAATCTTCTTTGGTTCTGTTCCTACCCCTTCCTCTATGCTATATTTCTCAAGCATACTTTTAAACAAATCCATGGCATTCTTATCATTAAGTAATTTAAAGAAAAATTCCAGAAAATCCTTTAAGTTACTTACTTTCTCTGTCTTCTTTCCTTTGTAAGTATGATCCAAAGATTGAGGCATATCAAAAATAGGAGTATCATACCTCAGTGTAGTATTCGATGTGGAGGCTACATTCTCCTTCACGAATTCCTTCTTTGCTTCCTTGAAAGTTTCCTTCTCCTTATTTGCATCAAACTATTGTTGTGGCTGAGTGTTCTTCTAAATCCAGCATTGAGATTCCTTCTTCTAATCATGTGCATATGCTCTTGTCTTCACTCCTGTAGTCACTATATTGATGTTCCTCTTGGGATCCCTTATTTCTACAACAATCCACTGAACATTCTGGTTATTTAGACTCCTCTTCTCCTGTATCTTCGTCATTAACTCCAGGCACTCTTCTATCACGTGATCTGTTATGTGACAGTACATGCATGTTGTTGTTGGTTGAGGACAATCTTTAGCATAGTGTCCTTGTTGTTGAAAATTATGGAAGATAATAGGCCCTCTACCTCTTCCCATTCCTCCTCTTCCTATACTTCTAAAATCTTCTTTGTTCCCTTGTGGATCCATGTTATGATATTGTGGTTCCTAATTATACTACGGGGTTTTCTGAAATTGATGCACTACTTGAAACTGTTGTGCATTTCCAAACTGTGGCATAGTTTTCACTGCCATCAACTCAACCTACATCATGTATGCATCTGAGGTTATTTCCTTTGTTAAATCTAGGGTTCTACAATTTTTTTCTTCATGCCCCACTGACTTACAAAAGTTATATAAAGTACTCTTCAGTTTTGTCTTATACTTCTGCATCATAGGGTAGTGATAAGGATCATGCCCATGTGTCTTGCATATTTCACACCAAGGACCTCCTATAGGAAATGGATTTGGTAGCCCTACTCCAAAGTACTACGCAAATGTCAGAAACTCATTCTTGTGATGTCCCTATGATATGCACAAGGTACACCATACTTCTTCTCTTTTCTCCCTACTTTTATTCTGGTTTGATTGCATTGTCAAGTTCTTCAAGTATTTGTTCAATGCCTCTATAGATAGATCTGTTTGATTATATTGATTCTCCTCTAACTGAATCGTTGGTTGAAGTGCCTCTGCCTGGTTTTGAAATTTCTATTGTCTCAATGGGTATATGAAGTGTGGTAAGATAAAATTTATAAACAACCATCTGTGTTGCATGTCAGAAATGGGATACATCAGTTTACCTTTCAATGCCTTGAACTTCTGATTGATGTCCCATACGGACTCTCCTGGTTTATGTATAACCTAAATCATCTCATTCATAAACTCGCCCTATTATTTTGACCTCTAAAACTCAGTGATCAGTTCCTGCTTGATCTCTACTATTGTTCCTGATGCACCCTCTGGATTTTTTACTGCTAGATTCATGTACCAATCCAACACATAGTTTTTGAACGTTGTTGCTAGATGCGCTACTTTTGTTGCCTCATCAGTGATTATTTTCGCTTCCCATATTCTCTCACACATGAATAGGTGCTTCTCTAGGTATTTTGTTCCATCCCCATGGAACTCTGGTAATCTTATCATTGGATCTACACCTTCCATTGTAGAATGTGTTCTACTTGCTCTATGTGGTACTACTATCTATGTATTGTTGTTCGGACTCGAACTCCCACTAGTATTGTTACTAGTACTTCCACTTGTACCACTACCTACACTACTGTTGGTACTTCCACTTGTACCCTTATTTTTATTCTAATCTCCTAGATTCCTTTGAATGTCAGTACCTGGTTCTCTAAACAAATCTTTCTTTGTTGATGTGTTAATCATACATGGGGTTGTAGGTTTAACATTGATTCGGATCTGGACAGGGGTACTTGCTTCTACATTAGATCTCGCTCCTCTAGTATTTATTTCATATGTGGAACACATTATTTCTTCAATGTGATCCATAGCATAGAGATCCTCTACCTCTTCCTCATCATTCTCCAAGCCTTCCCTCTCGACTACTACTCTTTTCTTCCTATTGAGCTTATACTGGTAAGATCTACCACTACGCGTCATTCCTGCCTTCTGCAGAATTTCTTGGATGTCCTCTTGATCTATCATAATGTGATATTTCTCTTTACTGTGCTCTTCTCTATCCATTTACCCCTCCATCTCATACCTTCCTCAATGTTTCCCCTAACTCCCCCATGCACACAGGGTAGTTTAAATGTCTGATTCCATGGTTAATACCCCTTTATCATGCAATAATCACTTGATTGAAGTGTACAATGACCTAATGTACCTTCCCCTTGGACCCTTAAGAAACTCCTTCTCTACTACACTATAAGACTTCAATTTATCTACTGCAAACCCAGTGATATACCCCACTACAATGTTGTCTAGCCAAAAATCTATTGCGAGCGTGAAATTGTTATTCACCGTCTTCAACCGTGCGATATTCTCTTTTGTCCACTCCACTGATCTAACTTTATTTGTTGGATGTGTATCTTTAAACCATGTTATCCACTCCTGCAATAGCATGGGAAACTCACTAAAGAAACTCTCATGTATTTCGTTGAATACATATCTCTCCAAGTATTGTCTTAGCTTAAACCTAGGGATTATATTATCTTTGTGGGAAAACTCTTGTTCCTAAACTATCAACCATCTTTCAATCTTCGCTTTCATGGGGTTCCAACCTAAAAAGATCCCCTTTCTTAAACCCTATGCTATATTGTGTGAAACATCCCTTGGATCTAGTATTCTGAGTTCCAACTGGAAACGAAAGCATTGTTGGTTGTTTATGGGTTGACCTAGGTTCTAACTACAAGATTACCAACAACCCTTTGACCATCTACCCTTCTAGCTACCAGAAGGAAACACACCGCATAGAGTTCATTGTGCAACCTCACCCAAGATGGCTTCAATGGGTGGTCGTAGAACTCAGGGGTATGCAACCATGGGATGGGATGTGCTTTTCTCTCAGGGGCATTATATCTACTCAATTGTTATCCCTCAGACACCCATTTACTGTGCTAAACCTAGCTAGATCGTAGTTTTGACCAATGACACAACTATTCCAATAGAGCTTCATTAACCATTATAACAACATATAAAAAATGACATATATTCATTTACTTCAAAATAAGATTCATATCTGAATACTAACTATGACCTTCATTTATTTAGTGTTGTTCTACAAGATTCATCAGTTTATCCTTAGTGTGCAGTATTATTACCTTTATCATTTTAACATGTTCATCATAAAACTTATTAAACAAATATAATCAAAAGTATTTCAAACATTCACACATAACCTAGATATATCGTGGTTCACCTCCTACTAGTGCTACATCCACAAATATGAGTCACTTAAGCTCTTTATTAATCTTCCTGCAAAATCTAGTGCTGCGCACTGTACATTTCTTCCTCCATTACAATCAATCTTGATAAATTGCAATAGTCCTCACAAAACTGAGAACTTCTAACCAATCTATCAATCAACCAACTAATGAACTAACTATTTCCACAGTCCTAATACATTCTACTTATACCAAAAATGGGACAAATCCCTTACAAGAACCCTAACCCTAAGTGGATTAGGTTTTTCCACTTTCCAACTGACTCAATCTCGGCTAGTCCACAATCCAACCGTTCTCCAAGTCGGTGCTTGTCCACTTTCCAACTGCTCCACAACAGTTTGTCCACTTTGTAACTAATTTTCCTTGGTGTTGGCTTTCCTCTGTTTCTGGCGCTTCTTTTCCTATTGGATCATGTTGTCATTGATGCAAATGGTTTGATTGATTGATGTCAAGTGATGGATTGATTGATAGGCCTGATTGATTGATGATTGATGAACAAAGTGTATGTATTGTCCTTGATGAGAATGATATATGTCAAGTGGAAACAAATCGAAGAAGATGGGTCAATGAGTTTTCATTGATACATGATGCATAGTTGATGTATATGATGCAGTCGTGAATTAATGCAAAGATAAATCATTATTGTCTTATCATGATTGATAAGGTACACAAATGGATGAACTCCAAAGTGGTCCCCTTATGGTGAAATCCCTCACGGGAAGATTCTTTGTGGATTGAGTTATCCTAGAAGAATGATTGGAGGACCCATGCTTGTATATCAAATAATGTGATGAAGATCAATGAAGTTATTGGTGAAACTATCCTAGATGGATAGTACTTGCCATGCCATTTTCAGTGGTATGTGGAATGTCACGTAACTTGATGCAGGAGCATCTCCCACATCAAGCAAGCCAACGCGGAAGCGAAGGACAGCTGGACAGGCGCCAACACAAAATTTTGAAATCACCTTGAAGTTGTTGCACGATCTTAAATGAGCCATTAAGATGAAGCGCACTTGTATAATGTAAACAGACCTTGAGCAATTCTCTCTCGTCTCTAGTAGGTAGAAGGCATTTAAAGTAGTTAATGCAGGTAGATAGAATTTAATTCTAGATTAGACAGTTTGAGAGCGCAAGAGGGAAACAGGATATAGACACCCTCATTATGTATTGTAACATTATGGTGAGCATTTCTAAGAAGAGCAAGAGTATGTAGAGAGCTGTGTAAGAACACCCATGTACAGATATTTGGATTAATAGAAGAGGTTGATTCAAATTCATCATTTTGTGTCTATTCTTTATGTATTGATGATATGCTCATGAATGTTTTCTCCCTGTTATACATTTTCTTTATATGTTGTGTATATGATTTCATGTTTTGAGTTTGAAGTCTGAAAGAAAGAAGGAATGAGTTTCAATTGTTTCTCTATCTGAGCAATAATTCTTGCAAGGAGTGCAGTCGAAAGGGTCCACAAGGAGTGCGTTGACAAAAGAATCAGGTAGTTTAGCTTTTGTTCTCATTCACACAGAAGTGCAGTTAGGCACAGGAGCCATGCAAGGAGTGCGCAGGCCAAGGAAAGTCTTAGGATTGTGAACCTGAGTGAATTGTTGAGAGACTGTTGTTGCAGGTGTGCGCAGGGTCAAAGGGATTCAACACTTGGAAGTGGTTGAATGTCCGTCGCAAGGAGTGCGTGCAAGGTTTTCTGAAAGATTCAGAGTGTGAAAGCTCAGGAAGGATAACGCCTTCAAAAACTATTGAAGGATAACACCAGGAAGTTGTGCTTGGAAGTGAGTAAGAAGCATCGTAAGTTTGTGCATGTAGGTGGACGAGTTCTGTGGAAGAACACTTAGTCATTTCACAGATTTCTCAAAGAAGGAACGGACGGTCGATATTGTCCGAGAAGGATTCATGAAGTCCCATCAGTCATTAGATCCCACAGAGAAGAAGGGGAGATATTGCAGGTATTCCCGAGAGGTTCAAAGCTCAGGAGGGGAAGGTTCGTTGATCTGAGCCATAAGGACCGTCAGATCTGGTTGTGGATTTCCATATTGGGATTTCATGGATTGAAACTCTATAATATTGCAACGGGAATCACGAAATCGTGATATGGGACATCTCGACGGGTACGAGAACAGTGTGGGTCCACAAGGGTCAGAGTGGTGGATAGGTGGCACAAGTTATCGGAGTTTCATGGTGAGAAGTCTCGAAAAAACTGCATCAGGATTCGCGATATTGCGAAATCCGAAATGCCGATGGAGTGAAGGTGTTGAAAAGTCAAACTCACGCATGTGTCAAAGTTTCATCATATCGAGAATCGGGAGTCGGGGATACAAGTTGTTCGACATTGCGAGTGGCGAAATCACGATAGAGAAAACCCTGATAGGGAAAGGTCAGCGTTGACTATTATTGGGTTTTGGGGATTCGATAGTCCAACGCTTGACCCCTGACCTCGCGAAGACGCGAAGTTTGATCTCCCGAGTTTGAAGATGAGATCTGGTGAAGGTTTGTTGTGGGTGCAGATTTCATGACAGCGAAATAGAAGGACCGGTTAGTGTTCTTCAGGCCTAGAAGGAAGGAAAGATCCTGTGCTGATGTGGACCTTCTGACCTGTGGGTAGTGGAGGGAGCAGGCATCGGCATCAAGTGGTATCAGAGCCCAGAGAGATTCTCTTCTTTCTATAGCAGAGAAGGAGAATTCACCATGCCGCCCAGGAGAAGGGACGCGCAATCACCCGATTTATAGGATAGGGAAATGCCAAGAAGAAGAGGTAGGCAGATGGAAAATACAACCATGGAGAGAGAAATGCGTGATCTACGAGCCAGACTCGAAGACATGGAGACAGCGCAAAGACGCATAGTTAGTGTTGGGGATCTAAGTGATTCTAAAAGTGAAGTCGAGGCTGAACGTGAAGAGGAAGTTGCAGCCGAAGATGCATCAAATGAACATTTGATCAGAGCTATTGCAAGGATGGGTGAAAAAGCAAATATGGTCATTCCAATTTATGAGGGAAACTTGGATATAGAGGAGCTTCTAGACTAGATTAGAGCTCTGGATACTTACTTCAACTATGAAGATGTCGAAGAGGACAAGAAAGTCAAGAATGTTTCCATGAGATTGAAAGGACATGTAACACTATGGTGGGATGAACTACAAGCTGACAGACGTTGCAAGGGAGAGAAGATGTCAAGAGTGTTATCACTCCGGGGAACTACTTAGGGTTGTAAGCTAAGTATGCCTGGTAACTTAAGAATTGAATATTTTCCAGTAGGTGGATCAATGGGATACTAAGATATTAAGAATATCGCTTAGACAACCAAATACATTGGAATGCAAGGTTTTAATAACCAAGTACATACATAATGCAGGGTCACACTAAACAATAAGAAATTCCTCCATTCAAATCATGAGCATAAGATGAACTAATTTAAACAGAGTACAGAATAAAGATGGATGAAAAATCTGAATACAGTAGCAAAANCCTATTTTACTTAAACAGCTATGACAATAAAGTCTTCAATAACAGAAAGAGTATTCGAACTGCCTTCAGTGTGCAAAAATCACCATCTGCTTTCTCCAGCTCCCATCATCTGCGAGGTAGTGAGGCAGCGCGACACCTGTGTATGACTGTTTCACTTTCCCAATATTCATGGCTGAGTTTTAGGATATGGCATTGAGAGCGTATTCAAAAATTCCTCGGATGCTTTGAGTTTGAACCATTTTGCATGCAATTTAATGATGTATGACACGCTGGGATGTCTTCAAAATAAGCTTGAAACAAACTGTAGTGGTCTCGTCCACAAAATCGGGCTACAGAGTTTTCAACAGCATAACCCTTTAAAACTTTCACAGGTTAGCTGTTGAAAGCTATCGCTTTCAACAGCTAACGGTAGCGAAAAAGTAGCCGGGTGCTGTTGAAAGTCGCGATATGCACAAAAAGGATCCTTTCGCCTTCAAAATTTATTTCTAACTGAAATCAATTTACATCTGACCTTTCCCCTCGCATGTTGACCACCACCTGGGCAAGAACTTGCAGGTCTGGATGAGACCTTCGCCTTAGCTTTTGTTTCAATCCTTTGATTCGCCTTTTGAGGTGTCGGGCAACCAACCTTAGTCTGCTGCAGTTGTTGATGAGCCTTTCCTTTCTCTTTTTCTCCTTAACATGCTCCTTGGCCAGTTTTTTGAATTCCGCATTCGTTTGAGCAAAGTTGTCAGAAAACCTTTTATATCTGTCTTTAATTACTCGCTCCAGAACTTCCTGTTGAGAAATCACCTCCTTGAGGTGCTTGATTCTCTGAGCT
>JASDQU010014156.1:13332-23850 GCA_032191745.1 Picea mariana
GGGGGCGCATCATTGTTTGGAAGGAGGTTTGATCCAAGAGTTTGAGAGGGATTTTGGAGATTCTCTCACTTGGGTTTTCTTTGCAGGTTCATGATCAATCACTCTAGTGATTTTGGAGAGAGTTATTCCATCCAATTGATTTCCTAGAGAATTGGCATGATTTGGAGAAAAGGAAGGCGCTACTAGGAATTAGATCTATTTAGTTTGGAGGGGCTAAACTTCAAATCTCATCTTGAGACTTCACCTAGAGGCTTGCAGTGGCCCGATATATATTTCTAGAGAGTTTCATAGCATTTGGAGGTCTCCTTCATCAGAGCTGAAATATTAGGGTTTGACAGTATTCAGGAGGGTGCAACTTCACTTGAGGATTCAACATTAGGAGGAGAATCTCTTGGCATTTCGTCCTGAGACTTCATGAGGGGGTTCTACTCACCCTGATATATCATTCTACAGGGTTTGGTATCATTTGGAGGCTTCCAATAGCTAGGCCAAAATATTGGGTCTCCACAGCTATTCAGGCGGGCGTGCCTTCAACCAGGGGGGTTTGGACTTGACCCTAGTTCTTCTTGTATTGATATTCATATTGTATTTATCCTTTGGAGGCTTCTATCTTCTATCGAGAGTATTTTATAGCAGCTCATATTATATCTATTGGATCTATCTATTGATTATTCTAGATCTACATGCTTATTGTATCGGGTTCTTTCTCATTATATCAATACAGGTCAGATCTATGTTGTTCGTTCCATATATGGTATTTCTTGTAGTATCTTGTATTTCCACTTGCTATATCTTCAGATCTATGGAATATGCTTGTTAACTTAATTTTCAAACCCTAAGACCGAACTCAAGAAGTAAACCTACAAGTAAACACACACACATAAGTTAATCAATGATCAGTTAGTGTTCCAAGCGAAAAAATTGGCTTGGGAACATTACAATGGTATTAGAGCTTTGATCCTCCCATCATGTGAGGGTTAGCGCATGCATAAGTTAAATGGAATTTATATGGGCAGAAGAAGGAAATAAACAGGTGAGACAGAGGCCAAAATGGAAGGATCATGTGAGGACAATGCACCAAAAATGCTTGCAGGGATTGCTAGGGACTTACAACATTCCATAGAAGTATCATAGAGAGACCTTGTACATCACCTGCAGGAAATCCAAGAGGGAACATGTAGGGGAAAGGCCGAGATGTCAACGACCTTGAGAAAGGTAAGTGACATCCAAGAGATGATATCACAGCTTCTGATGCAGATGACTCATGGAGGAAAGGGTCCAGAAACTTATGTCAAGAGAGAAACTAGTGGATCTCATGGGGGAAATAGACATCAACAGGAGTATGTTCCCTATTATCATACTAAGGGGTAGATCCATGAAGGAGGTGCACCATAGGGACAAATACACAGCAGGATAACCTATAGGCCCTATCTACCTTCGTTCTTGGATGAACAGACACAACCAAACCACCAAGACGAATTTGAGGACAACTTTGATCAATATGCCAGGGAGTATAACTCACTAAGAATACTAGTCCAGAGGAAAATTACATTGGATCAATATTGTGGATTTAAAATCAGAGGAAAAACTAGGCCGTACCACAGGAACAATTATGAGCTAGAGCACAGGGCTGGAAAAATGGAAATCCCCTATTTTGATGGATCGACCAAGATGACTACACAGGCTTGGGTGCAAAAACTTGATACTTACCTGTAGCTTAACCCCATGAGAGAGATGGATGCCATCAAGTTTTCCACCATTTACTTGGAGGGAAAATATCATGACTGGTGGTACCATGGGTTAACTACACTTGACCACAATCAGATAGTGGCTTACATAGAGTTTACAGAGAGGCTTATTAACAGATTTGACCAGGGTGATCCAGAGATACATTTCAGGGAACTCACCCAACTCAGGTAGAAAGGATCACCAGAGGTATATATTGAGGATTTTCAAAGGTTAGCAGTCATGGTACATGATGTGTCTCAGTCAAGACTCATGATGATTTTCACAGAGGGATTGATGGAGACCTTAAAGGGTTGGGTTAAGGATTTCAAGCCTACCAACTTACAGGATGCTATATGGAGGACTAGATATCTAGGCCTAACAAAGGAATCTAAATTCATCCCTAGACCACCTCTAAATATCGGAGGAAGAGACCAAATACCTCCCATGAATCAAGGAGGAAGAGACCCGAGGGGGTTTGATAGAGGAAGAGGTAGAATGGATGAGAACACTAGAAGAGAACTCAGGAGAAAAGAAATATGCTACACATGCAAAGAGCCTTGGGATCCATTCCACAAGTGTATGGGCAGAGGCAAATCTCATTACATTGAGGCAACTTCAAATAATGAGGAGGATGAAGATTTCAGCCACCTACAAAACATAGAAGTAGACACCACCGAAACTGCATAAGAGGATGGTATAGGTCACGAAAATGAAACATAAGAGAAGGATACATTGGCATCCATCAGTGGGGCACCCAAGTATAACACCTTCAGGATTAGAGGAGTAATGCAGGGACATAAGGTTTCGGTTCTCATTGATGGGGGTGCTTCTCACAACTTGATTGACTCAACACTACTACAGAGGAGGCACATACCCACAATTGAATTTGAAGGATTCAAGGTGGAGGTAGCAGGAGGAAACACCATTCCCTGTAACAGGTATATTCTAGGGATGAAGCTTACACTGGGTAGACATGACTTAGTACAAGAATTCTATGTGATGGACCTCCTAGATACAAACATTATCCTTGGAGTTTAGTGGCTTAGTACGTTGGGACCAATCACCATCAACTACAATACCATGGAGATGTCTTTCACAGAAGAAAGTGGGAAAAAGGTAGTTCTCAGGGGAATGTCAGAAAACATAGCTAGGGTGGTTACAACAAAGCGTATGGAGGCTATTTTCATAAGAGAGGACATTGTATATGTTGCTGAGTGTAGTATTTTAGTATGTGTGGACAAGAAGGGAAAGGTTCACTATGCACCAAAGTTTCATAGAATCATTGACAAACATAACAAGGTGTTTGGACCCATTCCACTAGGAGCACCACCGGATAGGGGGTTTGAGCATATCATAGAACTAGAAGAGGGAGCGAAACCAGTCATCACCACTCCCTATAGAGACCCAAATAAGTACAAAGATGAGATAGAGAAGGATATCAAGGAACTGTTAGACATGGGTCACATTAGACCAAGTTCTAGTCCCTTTGCATCTTCAGTGGTACTATTAAAGAAGAAGGATGGAACCATGTGCATGTGCATTGATTACAGGGCATTGAACAAGAAAACAATTAAGAACAGGTATCCCATTCCGAGGATTGATGAGCTATTGGATGAGCTTCATGGGGATGTTTACTTCACCAAGATTGACTTACGCTCTGTCTACCATCAAATCAAAATGAGGGAGCATGACGTCCCCAAGACTGCCTTCATATGTCACTATGACCACTATGAATTCCTGGTGATGCCATTTGTAGTGACTAATGCACCAACCACATTTCAATCTTGCATGAATCACGTCTTCAACAAGCAGTTGAGAAAGCACCTCCTAATATTTTTTGATGACTTGTTTATCTATAGCAAGACTTGGGAGGAACATATTCAACATGTGGAACATATTCTATCCATCATGGAGGACCAATACTTGTATGTAAAAGAATCCAAATGTGAATTTGGAATGACAGAGGTCCTCTATTTGGGACACATCATTGGAGTAAAAGGGGTACAACTATAGCAATAGAAGATCCAAGCTATACTTGATTGGCAAAAACCTAAGACCCTCACATAATTGAAGGGGTTTCTTGGCTTGTGTTACTATTACAGGAGATTCGTCAAGGGTTTCTCACAGCTTTGTGCACCCTTGATCGATTTGACCAAGAAAGGGGCCTTCAAATGTAGTTCAAAGGCACAATTGACATTTGACAAAATGAAAAGGGTAATGAGCTTAGCTCTACTAGATTTCGGCCAACCCTTCACAATGGAGTGTGATGCCTCTGGGGTGGGCATTGGGGCAGTGATTATGCAGAATAGGCACCCACTTGTCTATGAGAGATAAAATTTGAGGGTCCCTGAGCTTCTTTACACTATCTATGACAAAGAGATGTTGGCCATCATGCATGCATTGGCCAAGTTCAGGCAATATTTGGTAGGAGTGAAATTTGTGGTGAGGACAGATCACAACAGTCTTAAGTACTTTTTGGAACAAAAGGACTTAAATGAGAGACAACATAAATGGGTGAGCAAGATACAAGCCTATGATTTTGACATTGAGTTTGTCAAAGGAAATAATAACGTAGTGGCAGATGCATTATCTAGAAGGCCATCACTTTATGCTATGACCGATATCTCAGTTGATTGGAAGGCTCACCTCTTAGTAGAATACTTAAAGAACTAGTTTGCATGTCAGTTGATGGATGGACAGATACAATATGAAAACTTCAGAATCATGGATGACATCATCTATTACAAGGGATGAATTTTCTTGGTCCCTGAGTCTGCCTTCAAGGCCAAGGTACTACAGGCATGTCATGACTCACCAGTGGCAGGACACCAAGGATTTGTCAAAACATACAGGCAGGTAAGGGAAAGATTTTCTTGGACAGGGATGAAGGAGGATGTGATGCACCACATCAAGGAGTGCACTACTTTTCAGGTAAACAAGGATGAGCACACACAACCAATAGGACTGTTACAACCTCTACCCATTCCATAACACAAATGGGAGAGTATCTCTATGGACTTCATCACTGGATTGCCAAGAGCATAGGGGAAGGATTGTATTTTTGTAGTGGTGCAAATGTTAACAAATTTTGCACACTTCTTCTCCATTGCCACAGACTTTAGTGCAACACAGGTGGCAGAAGTATTCTCAGAGAGATCTTCAGACTACATGGTTTAGCCAAGACCATTGTGAGTGACAGAGACAGTCGATTCATGAGCACTTTTTGGCAGAAATTATTCAGGTTGGTTGGTATGACCTTGACCCCTAGCACCAGTTACCATCCTCAGACTGATGGGAAAACCAAAACAGTCAACAAATGGGTGGCAGGCTACCTCAAAAATTATGTAGCAGGGAAACATAAAGCATGGGTTAGGTGGCTACACTTACTAGGAGAATATTGTTACAACACCACTTATCATATGACTATTGGTATGAATCCATTCAAGGCCTTATACATTTATGACCCTCTCTCCTTTGTAGAGATTGTTTTTGGTGACAACAGAGCTCCCGTGGTTCAGGATTGGGTTCAGCAGAGTCAATATATACTCAGAGAACTAAAGGATCATCTACAAAGGGCACAAAATCAACAAAAAATCCAGGTAGACAAGCACAGGGTAGAGCGTACATTTGAGGTTGGTGACTTGGTTTACTTAAGGCTCCAACTGTATAGGAAAGCTTCGATCAAAATAAGTGGAGTAGAAAATATCCAACCCCGATTCTTTGGACCCTGTAGGATCAACAAGAAGGTAGGGGTTGTGGCTTATGAACTTGAGCTTCCACAGGGCAACAAGATACACAACGTCTTCTATGTGTCATGCTTGAAGAGGGCCATTGGCCAACACATCACCCCACTTGAGATACTACCACCCTTAGATGAAGAGGGGCAATTGACACTAATACCAGAGGAGATACTGGAGGTTCAAAAGAAGAAGATAAGGAGGAGGAGCATCAAGGAGTACTTAGTCAAATGGAAGGACTTGCCTATCCAGGATGCTACTTGGGAGAGTGAACAGGTGATACAAGAGATAGGTTTAGAATTGCTTGTGGACGAGAAATTTATAGTAAGGGAGACTGTAATGTCCCCCACCTCTTGATGAAGAGGATTGGAGAGACTCAGTAGTCTATTCATCCCCACTATACTATAGTCTCATGCAGCATGGGGAAAAATTAGCTAAACTCAACGTTATAATATGAAGTTGACTTGAAAAGGTAAAAAGTATCTCAATGAGGAATTAGATCACTTGAGTTTGAGTTAGGAGTTAACCCTAGGGGTTAACTAACTCAAAAGATAAATAGAATGGAGGTATAAAGGAAAGGTAAGGGTGCACCTCTCACTCATCTTGGATTATTATGAATTTTTCTTTTGAGCTCTTGAGCACACAGTTTTGAGGGTTTTGAGAATACAAACCCTAGAGGACAACTTGATAGTGAAAGATTCCACTTATCTTGTTCCAAGCTTGGTCTCAGGGATGAAATACTCCACCCACACCATTCTACAGTAGTCACAGGTACCGTCACTCATCCAGGAGAGCATCAGGCCATACCCTTGAGGGTTTCCAACAAGGGAGTGCATCATTGTTTGGAAGCAGGTTCAATCCAAGAGTCTGAGAGGGATTTTGGAGATTCTATCACTTGGGTTTTCTTTGCAGGTTCATGATCAGTCACTCTAGTGATTTTGGAGAGAGTTATTCCATCTAGTTGATTTCCTAGAGCATTAGCAGGATTTGGAGAAAAGGAGGTTGCTACTAGGAATCCGATCTATTCAGTTTGGAGGGGCTAAAATTTAGATCTCATATTGAGACTTCACCTAGAGTCTTGTAGTGGCCCGATTTATCTTTCTAGAGAGTTTTAGAGCATTTGGAGGTCTCCTTTATCAGGGCCGAAATATTAGGGTTTGACAGTATTCAGGAGAGCACAACTTCACTTGAGGATTCAACATTTGGAGGAGAAACTCTCGACATTTCGGCCTGAGACTTCAGAAGGGGGTTATACTCACCCCAATCTATCATTATTTAGGGTTTGGTATCATTTGTAGGCTTCCAGTGGCTAGGCCAAAATATTGGGTCTCCATATCTATTCAGGAGGATGTGCCTTCAGCCAGGGGGGTTTGGACTTGACCCTGGTTCTTCTTGTATTGATATTCATATTGTATCCAACCTTTGGAGGCTTCTATCTTCTATCGAGATAATTTTGTAGCATCTCATATTATATCTATTGGATATATCTGTTGATTATTCAAGATCTACATTCTTATTGTATCAAGTTCTTTCTCATTATATCAATAAAGGTCAGATCTATGTTGTTGGTTCCATATCTGGTGTTGCTTGTGGTATCTTGTATTTCCACTTGCTATATCTTCAGATCTATGTCTTACGCTTGTTAACTTAATCTGCAAACCCTAAGATTGAACTCAAGAAGTAAACCTTCAAATAAACACACACACATAAGTTAATCAATGATGAGTTAGTGTTCCAAGCGAAAAAATTGGTTTGGGAACATAAAATATTTATCATATTAAATTAAAATTAAAATTTTGATTATTTGAAATAAAAACTTATAGTTAAAAGAAGTGAAACAAGAAATTAAATTTAAATAGAATAATAATATTTTGAAAATGTATAATAACTAATATTGAAATGTTAACTTTTACAATATAATGAGAGTAATGAAATAACCCATATAAACCATGGTGAGTGTCAAATCCCTAGAGCCACTTAATAGGTGGATCTCAATCATTGCATGCAAAATGTTTGATGAAAACTGGTGGATCTCCATTAAATAGGTGGATCTCAATCATTGCATGCAAAATGTTTGATGAAAACTCTCCAAAGCGACACATCCACTAGAGGTAATATGCCTAAAGTGGAGAATCAATGCTCTTAGACCAAGGAAAATCACCACCAGCTTTTGTGTTACAAGACAAAAAATGAACATTTTTTCTCCAAGACTAAAGTGGAGCACTTAAGCTCCTAGACAAAGGGGGAGCACCAATTCTCCAAGATCACAAGGGAAGAGCACTACACAAGTTGAAGAAATCCCATGAACTTAATAAAGGGATTATCAACTGCGGAATGCCTCTTCTTACATGGAATTCCCCTATCAATGACTATATACACATGTTTAATAGGTTTTACTAGTATAAAAACATGAAAAATGAACCAAAAAAAATTGATATTTTATAGTGTAACCCAAAATAACTTGAAATAATACATGACTATAAGAAGATCCATGAGAAACTAGAACACCAAAGGGTGTAGTCATTGTCCCATAAACAAAATAGGATCCATTGACCCTAGGTGCAGATGTCAAGTGATGAATCATGTTGGAAATTATAAAAACATCTGTGGAAGTAATTAGATGAGTATACAAAAAAATGAAAAGCAATATAAAAGACTAAAACCATAACTATGCATGTCTTTTAGGAATTGTAAAATTTTCTCAATGAATTTATAATATCAATTCTAGGACAGGGTACAATGTTAAGGTACATATAAGTAGGGCACACATATGTAGTGGTTCTTATATAGAATGATTACCAACACTGAATTCTTCATTAAAATTACAAGGATAAATGATACATGGATACCCATGTCATTCTTGTTATACTCATTGCACATATATAAGGATATCCATTTCCTTTTATTTAGATATTAAGAATAAATGTACCCAAAATTTCTATACTTACTACTCTCCTTAAGCTTAGATACATTTTCTTTTTACAACAGATGAAAACATGTTACTTAGCAAGAACATAGGCACCTTTTACTATTTTTAGGATCATCATGCTCATTTGGGGCTAGCTCTATTTCAATAATAGGTAGATCATATTAAGTGTCATAATTGATCCCAATGGCCATTAGTAATGAATGATATGTGATTAAAATGAAATTTGGTGGGACATTTCTCAATGGTTAAGATGTAAAATGGGATTTTTAGTATGGAGGGTATGGAATGGCCATAGTAGAAAAAAATAGAAGAGGCAATGTTGACAAGTCATGTAAATTTATTTCCTCCTAACCTTAGGATGTAATGATTCTTATCTCACACACATGATTGTTGTTACTACTGTGTTTCATATCGCATCCATACAAATGTTACAATTGAATTTGTTGTATCCCAAGCTTGGTCCTTACCTTGACATTGATTTGCACAAATTTAATAAAACCATTAAGTGTAAAGACATATTTTTTTTTTAATATGTGTCATGTAAGAAGTACATTGTTATGAGATGTGTGCAAGAGGCCTTAGATTATATCTCAATGATATCACAATATTCAACTATATGAGGGAAAAATTTACTCTCCATGCACATAAGCTATCACGCTAGTTGATGTTGCACTTCTAGTCGATAGAGACATATATAAAATTAGAGATATGTGGCAAGTATTGGACATGTTTTCATATTGAATTTATTTTTGATAATTAAGATGTGCCATGGGTTCAAGTAGAATGATGGTAGTTGAAATCTGAGTTGTGGAAGAATATGTTGAGATTGTGATGATAAAGAATCTCTTATAGAAAAGTGATGAAAGTTTGAATTGAACGAGTGTTACAAACACTTATGAGAGAGTGGAACAATGTGTGTAGTCAAGATACTTCAATGCAACTAAATTCCTTTCGATATCAAAAATCCAATAATGATTTTAATTATGAAAAGTAACATTGTGGAGAATGGACGTTATTCAAAGGATTCATGCCTAACACACTTGCTAGACCTTTATATCTTAGCTATGTTGAAGGATATAATTAGGGATATGTAAGCTCAAAGGTATAATTATTGAATACCATATTCTATTTCAAATCCAAATAAATATGACACTTGTATTGTTATATTTCAACAACTTGACAATGCCATCCCTATGGTGCAAATTAACAATGAACTCAATTGGATGAAACCTATGACTTTGAGTGCAATGTTGAAAAGTTGAGAGTCTGGACAAATTGTATATCTAGTACTATTAATGTAAAGTTGAAGGTTACCTTTTTCTTTATCACATATAATTTCTAATGATGACATTATAAAGACAAAAAATGCTCATACATTCCAACATAATGAATGAAATAAGTAAATGAATGAATGAAACAGGTCAATTATTTCCCCAACTAAATAAATAATCATTCAAGACTACCCAATACTAATGTTTCACTAATGCAAAGAAGAAGGCTGGCCATTGCTACCACTATCAAAACATAACTAGAGATGCTATTATATCAACTATGTCTATCAAAAGGGCCACTACTATGAATAGGGGTGGAAGGGTGGTTCACTTGTTTGAGTATTAGCACAAAATTTTCTTAGGGTCAAGATATATTGTGTGAAAAATACAATGTCATTAAAAATAATCCATATGTGTTTGAAAAAGTTAATATTGTTAAAACAATGAAAACAAACATAAAAGACTAAAAACCATACTTAAACAAAATTATAGTTTCAAAATACTTGTGTGTGAGGTACACCCATAGAGAAAGCCACTACAAATGTTGCATCAATGATGGAATTAATTGATGCATCCCAAGGGGAAACATAGGGGTATCATATCGTAGCAACTTCACATGCCAAATAATTCAATATTTACAAAAACATAACAATCAAATATATATAATACTTGTCATTTTTAATTATACATATCATCAACGAAGTCCATAAACAATATTTTATACTAACCTCATCCATGAAATTATTCTATATATGATTCTCCATTAGCCCATGAATAACAAGTTCACTCAAACTCAAGCGTGGATGAGGATCATATGAACTATTATAAAAAAGACTAGCCTATCTATATGACC
>JASDQU010014156.1:34022-54330 GCA_032191745.1 Picea mariana
TATGTATCCCAAATTTGGGGCTACATTGTGGAGAAAGGTAAAGAAAATACAAAAGTATTTTATAACTTATTATCTTCAAATTAAAGGCAACACACCCTATCCTATTCTCCTCATAAAAAAAAAGTATTTCCCCCATTGAGAATATGACTATGACTAGGTATTTAATGTACAAGAACAAGATAAATGACATGAAAGACAACATGTCTGTAATATTCCAGATATAAAAAAGTACGCAGAACAAAAATAAAATGCTAGTAATGGCAGATAAACAACAATATTACCAGAACAACACCGCAATAATACATAAAATATATCAGAATAACACCGGGAAGAGCACTTTGATTCTGAGAGCAATGTTCACTTGCCTCTTCGAGGGGGAAACCTCCAGTTGAGAAGAGATCTATTGCAATAATATCCAAGACAACAGTTCTCATACGCTCAAGTCCTATTTATATTAAATATGTCTATCAAAAGAACCATCTAGAGGAGGATCCTTCTAGAAGCAGAAGCCTCTATTAGGTCTTCTTACATTTGACTTGTTCTTCCTTATTGCTAGGCCTTATTAATATTGACCTTTATTACATCGGAATATATTGTTCTACCTACGTGAGGGGTTATGTCCCTAACAATGTCACTCTCTAGAATAATGATAATATTAGAAACGCTATTACATCTAAATTTAATGAGAATTTGTCAAAAATATTATTACATCTACATTTAAGGTGAAATTGTAATGTCATAAAAAAGGTTGAAGATAATAGAAAATTAAGATATTATAAGGAAGTGATCAACCATAATTTAGAAAATGGTAAATATTTCTATATATTGAATATAATTTACTAAAAATATAAAATTCATAAATGAAAGAGGAGAACAACATTCAACAAATTTCTCTTGAAATTATTGTATATTTCCTATAAATCCTTGTATAACTCCCCGATAGATTGGAGAAGGGTTCTTCAAGTCGTTTGGCCAGGGAGATGAAGTCGAGGGAGTTTTCAGGAGGGATACTCATTTTTCAAATCCAAACTTGTATGTTTACTGCTTTGGCTTGTATGGCTACGACCAAGCATCACTGTCTTGACATTTTTTTTCGTTTCCACTACCTACTTGCCTCCCGCGCTTGTCTGTAGTTGGGTTGTTGAGTTTTTTGGTTATTTGGCTTCAGTGCACTTGAATTTTGTGGCTCTACTCCCTTGTTCCTCAGAATCCGAGTTTCAGGAGGGATACTCTTTGTTCAAACCCGAACTTGATTTTTTCTGCCTTGGCTTGTATGGCATCGAGCAACTTTCACTGTCTTGACTTTTTCCATTGTTTTATCAACCTCTATGCCTCCTGCGCTTGTCTGTAGCTGGTATGCATAGTTATTTGGTTTATTTGGCTTTAGGTAACTTTCATAGCTGATCCCTTCTTTATCTACTCCCCCGTTTCCTCTGTTTCGACCTTCTCCTATCCTTTTTGTCGATTAGTGAACTTGACTTTAGTGGCCCTGCTGCCTTTTTCCTCGAATCATCTGCCTTTGGGGTTCTATGCTTGTCAATGCTTTTTTAGCCTTTGCAACAATTATTATCTAGAGGAATCATGGGTTTTGTTCACTTAACAACCTTGGAAAACAATATTAAAACTCTCATGAGCCTCGAGGACGAGATTACTTGGAAACAAGTGGGCATATTCAACAAGGCTGATGACTTGGGGAGTGGGCCTTGGATTCATCCAACAATGACTAATAAAAAGGACCACCCTACTGCTACAACTGGGCACTTCTCATCATCTCCTATGCACAGTAAAATCACTTACTCTACTGATTTTCTATCTCCTGGGGCCCCAGGCCCCAGGCTCTGGAGCTCTTATGACTGCTACCGAGGGAGTATTTAAAGGAGCCTAGGGAGGCAAAATCACTTCCCCCTGCTCAAAACCTTCCATAAAATATCAAAGGAAATAGTGGAAATCCAACAGGAAGGAAAAAAGAATGGTACTAGGGAATGATGTGGGTTTAGAAGAAACCTGCAAATTGGCGCTCTGTGGGCTGGTCGGCAGAATTTCTTACAGTTATCTCAGAAATGTTTCTCTGGAGGACTGGATCAAGACAAATTAGTTACCTCTCATTGGGTATTCCCCTCAAGTTATCCTTCTTACCAAAGTATGGATTGGGTTTGTTACTAAATCCCTCGAGGATACCACTCTCTTACTGAGCAAGTTGTGGGTGTATGGAGGTAGCAACATTATGTTAAAATGGTGGAGGATTACATTTAGACCAAAAAAGGATTACTTTCAGTTAAGACATTTCTGAGTTCTATTACCGGGCCTCCCATTATACCTCTGGAATGCAACAACCTTGCGAGCCATCTGAGACTCCCTTGGGACTTTTATTGCTTTGGATTCAGAGTCTCTTACTTCTCCTGTGAGGAAAATGGGTAGAGTCTTAGTAGAATTGGATATTCATCATGGTCTACTAGAAACTATTAAGATTGAGTGGTGTGGGCATGTTATAGCACAATCACTCGATTATCTTGGGATCCCCTTCCATTGTAATCTTTTCCGTCGAATAGGGAACCTTTGAAGCGACTGTAGAGGGAAGGCTGAGGATGTTTCCTCAGAAGACGAAGACTTTCAAAGGAATCGACCTGAGTATATGGATGCAGATGCTTCTTTGGGCTGTGCAGGTATCTATTCAGGAGACAATGCTGCCATGGAACAAGATGTATCTACTACCTTTACTGGTAATTTACAAAGCATCTGTCCGTCTCTTTATCACTCCCTTTCCATTTGGGAAAAGGAGATTTTAAATAACTCTACCTGGTTATCTTCCTTTACCTCTTTGACTGGCTCTGGGAATGTTGAGGGACCTTCTGAACCTATTACCCGCATTCTGTATCCTTCTCCTGATCCATGCTTTCCTCTAGTTTCTCTCTCTTGTAGTCCCCCTTTTGAAGGTTTCACACCTTTAGATTCCCATCTGTTCTCCCTTCCTCTTCCTTCGAGAGTTACTCCAATTTCCCCTCCACTTAGAACTCCTGGACCTTCTACACCTCCTCCTATCCCTATCCTTTGTCTTCAAACTGAGCCTGACTATAATGTGGTGGAGGAGGCTGAAAAAAATCTCACTGCTATTCTAGATACTTTATTACCCTGTTTGAAGAACCCACCTGATCGAATCCCCTTGCCAATCTATCAAGGAAAGGCACCTGTGGCCTCTATGGTTGAAATCGGTTCATCTTCTACAAGCACTCCTGGAAAAGGGGGTAAAGCCTTCTCTTGGTCTCGGGGTATTGGAGTGGAACTATCTCCTATCAAAACCAAAAGCTCTCGTAAGAATTTAATGAGCCATATCAAACAGACTGAAGATAATGTTCTTCCTCCTTCGGATAGTGGGGCCCTTAGAGCAATGAAGGCCCGTGCCAGGGAAAAGTGATGTTACTACTCTAACTGAATATTTGGGGGATTGGAGGCACCCTCAAAGTTTCCTCACATAGACTTCTGGAAAGAACTCATCTTGACATTTTATTTCTTCAAGAGACTCTCTCTACTGAACCTAATGCTAGAGATCTTCTTCTTCTTCTGCGACCTACTTGGGTGACTACTGCTGTTAATTATTTAGGGAACTCTGGGGGATTACTTGCTACCTGGGATCCAAATATTTATGACTTGGTCTCCTATCTCACTGTCGGGGGTATTCTACTGACAGGTAAATATATTTCTTCTCAGATGGAGGTCGCCCTGCTAAACTTATATGGGCCGTGTCATGATAGAAATCATTTCTAGAATACTTTGGCTACTATCGTCATTCTCTCTATCAACAACTTAATTTTGGCAGGAGACCTAAATATCATTTTATCTACTGAGGAGAATTAGGGACGTTTCGTAGTTCCTTATCAAACTATTGATTTCTACATGGACTTATTTCTATCCAACAAGGTGATCGATTTAAAGCCAACCAAATTGGTTCCAACCTGGCAAAATGGCAGATATGGTCATGATGCCATTGCCAGAAGACTGGACAGGGGTTTGATATCTGAAGGTCTTTTGTCTTCTACAAGTTTATCTCGGTCATGGGTGGAGTATCCCTTTGTCTCTAACCATGCACCGATCCTCATTGAATTGGAAACTACGCCTTTCTACAAGGCCTTACCATTTAAATTTAATGTGTGTTGGTTGCAGGATTTAACTTATTCTAATCTGGTTTGTCTTGTCTGGAATGACCCTTGTTTTCTTTTGGAGGGTATTAAACAACAACGTATTGTATGGAAATTGAAAGAGTTAAAAAATCAATCAAAATTATGGGACAAAGAATTAAAGGCCCGTGAGAAGGCACTCTTGGTTAGTTTGGAATCGGAGATAAAGATGTACTTAACTAAAATCGCCAACAGTCACTTGTCTCCGGATGAGGAAGTGCACCTGCGCGATCTGGATCATAACAGAAATACTCTTCTACGAGGCGAGGAGGAGATTTGGAGAATAAGAAGCATGACTACTTGGTTATCTAGTGGTGACAACAACACCAACTATTTTCACAGGTTGGCAAGTTTCAATAGAAATAGGAAGCATGTGTGGGAGATTACAACTGCCAGTGATGTCCACTTAACGTATTAGGTGGAGATAAAGGAGGAGGCGATCAACTACTTCAAATTTTTTTTTAAAGACAAAGAGAGGACAAATTATATTGATCTGGTCAACATCACTAGTCTGTATCCAAAAATGGTTGATGAGGAGGAAGATGAATCCCTGTTTAAACCAGTTACCATGGAGGAATTAAAATCAATATTAACCATTTTCAAAAAAGAAAAAATCCCTGGCCCTGATGGCTGACCAGTCAAATTTTTCATCACCTTCTTTGATCTTGTGGGTGCAGATTTACTCGACATGGTGGAGGATTCGAGGATAAAAGGCCATCTTTGTGGGGGCATAAATTCGACATTTCTGGCACTCATTCCAAAGGTGAATACATCTGTCTCTTTTGAAGATTTTCGGCTAATTTCCCTATGCAATCTGATCTACAAAGTGATTGCAAAAGTCATTGCAATTAGGATCAAGCCGATCTTGTCAAGATGCCTCTCAACTGAACAGTTGGGGTTATTTCAAGGCAGGAGAATACAGGATGCCATTGGAACAACACACGAAAGTTTGCATAGTATAAAAAAAAAGAACATTAAGTCATTGGTGTTGAAACTGGATTTAAAAAAATCCTATGATAGTATTGAATGGGAGTACCTAAGACTGATTTTACTCACAGCAGGGTTTGGCACACACTTGACTGATTGGATCATGAGCTGCGTTACTAGCGCTAGTTTTGTTGTGCCGATAAATGGTGAGGCGACGGACTTTTTCAAGAGTGAAAGGGGACTTCGGCAGGGTTTCCCACTTTCCTTGTATTTATTTATTCTGATCATGGAGGGACTCAGCCTTATGTTTAAAAAGAGCATATCTGAAAGGGAAATTTCAGGTATAAAGGTATCAAATTTTATTAATATCGTTCATATTCTGTGTGTAGAAAATGTTCTAATTTTGTCAAAGGCTATTCTCATGGAGTGGACAACGATATCTGAGATCCTGCAGTTATTTTGTTTGGTTTCTGGGCTGAGCATAAACATTTCAAAAACAACTGTTCACTACTGGGGTTTAGAAGAGGCAGACCTCATTCCTTTCAAGCTGGCTACTCCTTTCTCCTTTGTTGAACTAAGCTTGAGCTTCAAGTATCTCATATACTATTTAAATCCATGTGCCTCAAAATATGCTGACTAGCATTGGCTTGTGGAAAAAATGGAAAATAAAATTGGGATTTGGTGTAACAATTGACTATCTCTGGGAGGTAGATTTATACTGATAAAACATGTATTAGAAAACCAATCCGTCTTCTGGATGTCCTTGGAGCGTATCTCGTGCAAAATTCTAAGTCGAATCCGTAAAGTGATGTTTGATTTTTTATGGAAAGGAAATACCGATAAACATCATTTCCACCTCTGTAGATGGGATCTACTGTCAAAACCAAAGGATAGGGGAGGTTGGGGGCTACAAAATCTTCCCCTTTTCAATTCGGCTCTCCTTTCCAACACACTCTGGCGATCCTTAACACACAATGGTATTTGGCATGACATTCTCTTGGGCAAATATTTAAGAAACACTACGGTTATTGCCTGGTTACGGAAAGCCTCCCACAAACAACATGTGGCCTCCAGTTTCTGGTCTAGCCTCACAAGCAACATCCTCGTCCTACTTCATTGGTTGCGATGGAGCCCAGGTTCGGGTCAACAGGTTTTAATTGGCAGGGACAAAGTAATAGGCCCGGAGGACCGGTCCCTCCTATCAACCACCCTGATTTCTCATCTGAACAACATTAATTTTACAATTTTATCACATTTATGTGACTCTTCCAACATGGTATCCTTTCCAGAGACTTGGAAAGACACAGATGTGCTCGGCCTCAGAGGTGATTTAGCAATCGAGTGGAACTCTTACAACACGACATTAATAGGTGCAAATATCCTTCTCAGGAATAAGGCATATTCCCTCATGTGGATGGGGGAAGACTCATCTGGTAACATATCAGTCAAAAACATCTACAACACACTTTTAAATTCTCTGGACATCCCATTCTCTAGCAGATGGCTAAAAAAGCTCTAGAAATGGAAGATACAACTTAAAATTAAGCTTTTTTTGTGGCTGGCTACAAATCACAAGGTCCTCACTTGGGACTCGCTTCAGAAAAAAGGCTGGGAGGGCCCGGGGATCTGTCAACTTTGCAACTGTAATACTGAAGACATTGACCACATCCTCATCCATTGCCCTTTCACAAAGGAGGTATGGAATCACATTTTTTCTCTCTTTCATTTAAATTTAAAATGGGAAGGCCACACTATCATGGACTGCTTTAATAGCTGGTCAACAATTTGCATGACACCCCTCAGCCTGGCAACGATGGTGTGTTGGCACATCTGGTTAGAGAGGAACCACACTACATTTGAGGAGAAAATCCCCTCTCCTATCGCAATAATCCAAAGGACTTCGAGATCCTACTCCTGACAGCCTTCAAAATTACAATTTAAACAAATTAGAACTTACAATTTTTGGTAGTTTGAAGGCTACACTATTGCTTTCTTTGACGGTGCAACCCTTTCAAATGGACAGTGCTGTGGTGTGGGGGGCATCATAAAGTTTAGTACAACCAAGGTATTAAAATGGTACATAAACTGCAAAGCAGGCACAAACACAAAGGCCGAGCTCTTGGGTTTATGGGCTACACTCACTCTGGCAATCATTTGGTCGACTGAAAAACTTCTAGTACTGGGAAACTCAAAGGTTATAATTGACTGGATAAATCAAAAGGGTCAACTACTAGCGGTAAATTTGGATGGCTGGAAACAAAAAACAAAAGAGCTGACGTCTACCTTCAAAGATGTAAATTTTCAGCACATCTATAGGGAACACAACAAAGAGGCGGATTTTCTCTCAAAGAAGGCACTTGAGGAACCTATAGACAGACTATCTTATTTTCTTTTGGAAAATGGGATCGAAAGTCAACACACAAATCTTAACTTTTTTGAACCTTCTCCGGTCTAAAGGACGAATTGATCAACATAATTTGTTTTTCTTGCCTCTGATAGCATAGATTTATCCTATACTCTTTTTTGCTGTATGTATCTTTGAGTTTAGATATGGACTATTATAATTTCCTCTTGAATGTTACCACTTTTTATTGTACTGACGCTGGCATGAAAGCTGGTCCAAAAACTCATTGTTATGTAAACGAATTTATACTATAATATAAATTTGAGTCAATTTTCTATTTGACAAAAAAACTCTCGATAGATTATATGTTAACTCTCTTAAAAAATTCCCAATAGATTCTTATTCTAAGTATTGAATTTGTCTTAGAGCTTCATAAAGATGAGATTACATAACAATATAAAAGATTTTGAGGAAATTTTGTATTGATTTCAGAGTTGCAAGTTACAATTACGAGGCCATAAGTGACCCCGAGGAGATTTCCAATATATTCTCAAACAATCTTGAATTTATATACAGARCCTTAGAAGCACCAAGGGATTGATTAGTTATGGATTCTCGACGATATTGATAGGAGATTTAGGTAGTAGATTTGTAATTTTTTTTCGAATTTTTGAAATATTATCTTCTCATTTTTATTATAAGGAAAAGACAAATTACCATAGGTTTAACTGTTTGTCTTTTTTTTTATTATAAAATTGGAGGAAGTTTTAAAAAATCTCTACAAAACTACATTAATGGGCGAAAAGGTTTTTGAAGGTTTTTGCTGAGGTTTTAGGGAAGACTTTTTTGATAATGGTAGATGTTTTTAATTTTGATGCTGGCCATCGTGCTCCAATTCCAAAATGATAAAAATAAATTAAAAAATGGTTAGTTTATTATTAAAAAAATATTTATATTTAATAATATTTTAAATTAATTTTATAACTTTGTTTTATATTTAATAATTTGTATAACTTTTAATATTTACTATTTGTATATAATAAATACATTATTATTAAAAAATGAGAAAGAATAAATTTTTGTTTAAGTCTTTTAATCATTATTTTTTTTAATTAATATTTTTTTTTAATTAATAGTAATTTTTTTTTTAAATATTTATAATATTAAATTAAAATTAAACTTTTGATTATTTGAAATAAAAAGTTATTGTTAAAAGAAGTGAAACAAGAAATTAAAATTAAATAGAATAATAATATTTTGAAAATGTGTAATAACTAATATTGAAATGTTAACTTTTACAATATAATATAAATATAATATAATAAGAGTAATGAAATAACCCATATAAAATCATGGTGAGTGTCAAATCCCTAGAACCACTTAATAGGTGGATATCAATCATTGCATGTAAAATGTTTGATGAAAACTGGTGGATCTCAATCATTGCATGCAAAATGTTTGATGAAAACTCTCCAAAGCGACACATCCACTAGAGGTAATATGCCTAAAGTGGAGAATCAATGCTCTTAGACCAAGGAAAATCACTACCAACTTTTGGGTTACAAGACAAAAAATGAACATTTTTGCTCCAAGACTAAAGTGGAGCACTTAAGCTCCTAGACAAAGGGGGAGCACCAATGCTCCAAGATCACAAGGGAAGAGCACTACACAAGTTGAAGAAATCCCATGAACTTAATAAAGGGATTATCAACTGCGGAATGCCTATTCTTTCATGGAATTCCCCTATTAATGACTATATACACATGTTTAGTAAGTTTTATGTAATGTCCCCCACTTCTTGATGAATAGGATTGGAGAGACTCAGTAGTCTAGTCATCCCCACTAGACTATAGTCTCATGCAGCATGGGAAAAGTCAGCTAAACTCAACATTATAATATGATGTTGACTTGAAAAGGTAAAAAGTAGCTCAATGAGGAATTAGATCACTTGAGGTTTAGTTAGGAGTTAACCCCAGGGGTTAACTAACTCAACAAAGAAATAGAATGGAGGTATAAAGGAAAGGTAAGGGCACACCTCTCACTCATCTTGGATTATTATGCATTTTTCTTTTGGGCTCTCGAGAACACAGTTTCAAGGGTTTTGAGAATACAAACCCTAGAGGACAACTCGATGGTGAAAGATTCCACTTATCTTGTTCCAAGCTTGGTCTCTGGGATGCAATACTCCACCCACACCATTCTACAACAGTCAGAGGTACCATCACTCATCCAAGAGAGCAGCATGTCGTACCCTTAAGGGTTTCCATCAAGGGGGCGCATCATTGTTTGGAAGGAGGTTTGATCCAAGAGTTTGAGAGGGATTTTGGAGATTCTGTCACTTGGGTTTTCTTTGCAGGTTCATGATCAACCACTCTAGTGATTTTGAAGAGAGTTATTCCATCCAATCGATTTCCTAGAGAATTGGCATGATTTGGAGAAAAGGAGGGTGCTACTAGGAATCATATCTATTCAATTTGGAGGGGATAAACTTCAAATATCATCTTGAGACTTCACCTAGAGGCTGGCAGTGGCCCGATATATCTTTCTAGAGAGTTTCATATCATTTGGAGGTCTCCTTCATCAGGGCCAAAATATTAGGGTTTGACAGTATTCAGGAGGGCACAACTTCACTTGAGGATTCAACATTTGGAGGAGAATCTCTTGGCATTTCTTCCTGAGACTTCATGAGGGGGTTCTACTCACCTTGATCTATCATTCTACAGGGTTTGGTATCATTTGGAGGCTTCCAATAGCTAGGCCAAAATATTGGGTCTCCATAGCTATTCAGGCGGATGTGCCTTCAACCAGGGGGGTTTGGACTTGACCCTGGTTCTTCTTGTATTGATATTCATATTGTATTTAGCCTTTGGAGGCTTCTATCTTCTATTGAGAGCATTTTATAGCAGCTCATATTATATCTATTGGATCTATCTGTTGATTATTCCAGATCTACATGCTTATTGTATCATGTTCTTTCTCATTATATCAATACAGGTCAGATCTATGTTGTTCATTCCATATATGGTATTTATTGTAGTATCTTGTATTTCCACTTGGTATATCTTCAGATCTATGGCATATGCTTGTTAACTTAATTTTCAAACCCTAAGATCGAACTCAAGAAGTAAACCTACAAGTAAACACACACACATAAGTTAATTAGTGATCAGTTAGTGTTCCAAGCGAAAAAATTGGCTTGGGAACATTACAATGGTATCAGACATTTGATCCTCCCATCATGTGAGGGTTAGCGCATGTAGAAGTCAAATGGAATTTATATGGGCGGAAGAAGGAAATAAACAGGTGAGACAGAGGCCGAAATGGAAGGATCAAGTGAGGACAATGCACCAAAAATGCTTGCAGGGATTGCTAGGGACTTACAACATTCCATAGAAGTATCATAGAGAGACCTTGTATATCACCTGCATGAAATCCAAGAGGCAACACGTAGGGGACAGGTTGAGATGTCAGCGACCTTGAGAAAGGTAAGTGACATGCAAGAGATGATATCACAGCTTCTGATGAAGATGACTCATGGAGGAAAGGGTCCAGAAACTTATGTCAAGAGAGAAGCTAGTGGATCTCATGGGGGAAATAGACATCAGCAGGAGTATGTTCCCTATTATCATACTAAGGGGTAGATCCATGAAGGAGGTGCACCATAGGGACAAACACACAGCAGGACAACCTATAGGCCCTATCTACCTTTGTTCTTGGATGAACAGACACAGCCAAACCACCAAGACGAATTTGAGGAGAACTTTGATCAGTATGCCAGGGAGTATAACTCACTAAGCATACTAGTCCAAAGGAAAATTACATTGGGTCAATATTGTGGATTTAAACTCAGAGGAAAAACTAGGCCGTATCATAGGAACAATTATGAGCTAGAGCGCAGGGTTGGAAAAATGGAAATCCCCTATTTTGATGGATCGACCAAGATGACTGCACAGGCTTGGGTGAAAAAACTTGATACTTACCTACAGCTTAACCCCATGAGAGAGATGGATGCCATCAAGTTTTCCACCATTATCTTGGAGGGAAAATATCATGACTGGTGGTACCATGGGTTAACTACACTTGGCCACAATTAGATAGTGGCTTACATAGAGTTTACACAGAGGCTTATTAACAGATTTGACCAGGGGGATCCAGAGCTACATTTCAGGGAACTCACCCAACTCAAGTAGAAAGGATCACCAGAGGTATATATTGAGGATTTTCAATGTTTAGTAGTCATGGTGCAGGATGTGTCTCAGTCAAGACTCATGATGCTTTTCACAGAGGGATTGATGGAGACCTTAAAGGGTTGGGTTAAGGATTTCAAGCCTACCAACTAACAGAATGTTATATGGAGGACTAGATATCTAGGCCCAAGAAAGGAATCTAAATTCATCCCTAGACCACCTCTAAATACCGAAGGAAGAGACCAAATACCTCCCATGAATCAAGGAGGAAGAGACCCAAGGGGGTTTGATAGAGGAAGAGGTAGAATGGATGAGAACACTAGAAGAGAACTCAGGAGAAAAGAACTATGCTACACATGAAAAGAGCCTTGGGATCCATTCCACAAGTGTATGGGCAGAGGCAAATCTCATTACATTGAGGTAACTTCAAATAATGAGGAGGATGAAGATTTCAGCCACCTACAAAACATAGAAGCAGACACCACTGAAACTACATAAGAGGATGGTACAGGTCACGAAAGTGAAACATAAGAGAAGGATACATTGGCATCCATCAGTGGGGTACCCAAGTATAACACCTTCAGGATGAGAGGAGTAATGCAGGGACATAAGGTTTCGGTTCTCATGGATGGGGGTGCTTCTCACAACTTTATTGACTCAACACTACTACAGAGGAGGCACATACCCACAATTGAATTTGAAGGATTCAAGGTGGAGGTAGCAGGAGGAAACACCATGCCCTGTAACAGGTATATTCTAGAGATGAAGCTTACACTGGGTAGACATGAATTAGTACAAGAATTCTATGTGATGGACCTCCCAGATACAAACATTATCCTTGGAGTTCAGTGGCTTAGTACGTTGGGACCAATCACCACCAACTACAATACCATGGAGATGTCTTTCACAGAAGAAAGTGGGAAAAAGGTAGTTCTCAGGGGAATGTCAGGAAACATAGATAGGGTGGTTACAACAAAGCGTATGGATTCTATTTTCATAAGAGAGGACATTGTATATGTTGTTGAGTGTAGTATTTCAGTATGTGTGGACAAGAAGGGAAAGGTTCACTATGCACCAAAGATTCATAGAATCATTGACAAACATAACAAGGTGTTTGGACCCATTCCACTAGGAGCACCACCGGATAGGGGGTTTGAGCATATCATAGAACTGGAAGAGGGAGCGAAACCAATAATCACCACTCCCTATAGACACCCAAATAAGTACAAAGATGAGATAGAGAAGGATATCAAGGAACTGTTAGACATGGGTCACATTAGACCAAGTTCTAGTCCCTTTGCATCTTCAGTGGTACTATTAAAGAAGAAGGATGGAGCCATGTGCATGTGCATTGATTACAAGGCATTGAACAAGAAAACAATTAAGAACAGGTATCCCATTCCAAGGATTGATGAGCTATTGGATGAGCTTCATGGGGATGTTTACTTCACCAAGATTGACTTACGCTCTGGCTACCATCAGATCAAAATGAGGGAGCATGACGTCCCCAAGACTGCCTTCATATGTCACTACGACCACTATGAATTCCTGGTGATGCCATTTGTATTGACTAATGCGCCAACACATTTCAATATTGCATGAATCACGTCTTCAACAAGCAGTTGAGAAAGCACCTCCTAGTATTTTTTGATGACTTGTTGATCTATAGCAAGACTTGGGAGGAATATATTCAACATGTGGAATAGATTCTATCCATCATGGAGGACCAATACTTGTATGTAAAAGAATCCAAATGTGAATTTGGAATGACAGAGGTCCTCTATTTGGGACACATCATTGGAGTAAAAGGGGTACAAGTACACCAATAGAAGATCCAAGCTATACTTGATTGGCACACACCTAATACCCTCACATAATTGAAGGGGTTCCTTGGATTGTGTTACTATTACAGGAGATTCGTCAAGGGTTTCTCACAGCTTTGTGCACCCCTGACCGATTTGACCCAGAAAGGGGCCTTCAAATGGAGTTTAGAGGCACAATTGACATTTGACAAAATGAAAAAGGTAATGAGCTTAGCTCTACCAGATTTTGGCCAACCCTTCACAATGGAGTGTGATGCCTCTGGGGTGGGAATTGGGGTAGTGATTATGCAGAATAGGCACCCACTTGTCTATGAGAGCTAAAATTTGAGGGTCCCTGAGCTTCTTTACACTATCTATGACAAAGAGATGTTGGCCATCATGCATGCATTGGCCAAGTTCAGGCAATATTTGGTAGGAGCGAAATTTGTGGTGAGGACAGATCACAACAGTCTTAAGTACTTTTTGGAACAAAAGGAATTAAATGAGAGACAACATAAATGGGTGAGCAAGATACAGGCCTATGATTTTGACATTGAGTTTGTCAAAGGGAAGAATAACGTAGTGGCAAATGCATTATCTAGAAGGCCATCACTTTATTCTATGACCGATATCTCAGTTGACTGAAAGGCTCACCTCTTAGTAGAATACTTAAAGAACCAGTTTGCATGTCAGTTGATGGATGGACAGATACAATATGACAACTTCAGAATCATGGATGACATCATCTATTACAAGGGTTGATTTTTCTTGGTCCCTGAGTCTGCCTTCAAGGCCAAGGTACTACAGGCATGTAATGACTCACCAGTGGCAGGACACTAAGGATTTGTCAAAACATACAGACAAGTAAGGGAAATATTTTCTTGGAAAGGGATGAAGGAGGATGTGATGCACCACATCAAGGAGTGCACTACTTTTCAGGTAAACAAGGATGAGCACACACAACCAATAGGACTGTTACAACCTCTACCCATTCCATAACACAAATGGGAGAGTATCTCTATGGACTTCATCACTGGATTGCCAAGAGCATAGGGGAAGGATTGTATTTTTGTAGTGGTGCACATGTTAACGAATTTTGCACACTTCTTCTCCATTTCCACAAACTTTAGTGCAACACAGGTGGCAAAAGTACTCTCAGAGAGATCTTTAGACGACATGGTTTATCCAAGACCATTGTGAGTGACAGAGACAACCGATTCATGAGCACTTTTTGGCAGAAATTATTCAGGTTGGTTGGTACAGCCTTGACCCCTAGCACCAGTTACCATCCTCAGACTGATGGGAAAACCGAAATAGTCGACAAATGGGTGGAAGGCTACCTCAAAAATTATGTAGCAGGGCAACATAAAGCATGGGTTAGGTGGCTACACTTAGGAGAATATTGTTACAACACCACTTATCATATGTCTATTGGTATGACTCCATTCAAGGCCTTGTACATTTATGACCCTCTCTCCTTTGTAGAGATTGTTTTTGGTGACAACAGAGCTCCCGTGGTTCAGGATTGGGTTCAACAGAATCATGATATACTCAGAGAACTAAAGGATCATCTACAAAGGGCACAAAATCAACAAAAAATCTAGGTAGACAAGCACAGGGTAGAGCGTACATTTGAGGTTGGTGACTTGGTTTACTTAAGGCTCCAACTGTACAGGTAGGCTTCGATCAAAAGAAGTGGAGCAGAAAATATCCAACCCCGATTCTTTGGACCCTGTAGGATCAACAAGAAGGTAGGGGTCGTGGCTTATGAACTTGAGCTTCCATAGGGCAACAAGATACACAACGTCTTCTATGTGTCATGCTTGAAGAGGGACATTGGCCAACACATCACCCCATTTGAGATACTACCACCCTTAGATGAAGAGGGGCAATTGAAACTAATACCAGAGGAGATACTGGAGGTTCAGAAGAAGAAGATAAGGAGGAGGAGCATCAAGGAGTACTTAGTCAAATGGAAGGAATTGCCTATTGAGGATGCTACTTGGGAGAGTGAACAGGTGATACAAGAGATAGGTTTAGAATTGCTTGTGGACGAGAAATTTATAGCAAGGGCGACTGTAATGTCCCCCACCTCTTGATGAAGAGGATTGGAGAGACTCAGTAGTCTATTCATCCCCACTATACTATAGTCTCATGCAACATGGGGAAAAATTAGCTAAACTCAATGTTATAATATGAAGTTGACTTGAAAAGGTAAAAAGTAACTCAATGAGGAATTAGATCACTTGAGTTTGAGTTAGGAGTTAAACCTAGGGATTAACTAACTCAATAGATAAATAGAATGGAGGTATAAAGGAAAGGTAAGGGCGCACCTCTCACTCATCTTGGATTATTATGAATTTTTCTTTTGAGCTCTTAAGCACATAGTTTTAAGGGTTTTGAGAATACAAACCCTAGAGGACAACTCAATAGTGAAAGATTCCACTTATCTTGTTCCAAGCTTGGTCTCAGAGATGGAATACTCCACCCACACCATTCTGCAGTAGTCACATGTACTATCACTCATCCAAGAGAGCATCAAGCCGTACCCTTGAGGGTTTCCAACAAAGGAGTGCATCATTGTTTGGAAGCAGGTTCGATCCAAGAGTCTGAGAGGGCTTTTGGAGATTCTAGCACTTGGGTGTTCTTTGCAGGTTCATGATCAGTCACTCTAGTGATTTTGGAGAGAGTTATTCCATTCAGTTGATTTCCTAGAGCATTAGCACGATTTTGAGAAAAGGAGGTCGCTACTAGGGATTAGATCTATTCAGTTTGGAGGGGCTAAAATTCAGATCTCATATTGAGACTTCACCTAGAGTCTTGCAGTGGCCCGATCTATCTTTCTAGAGAGTTTTAGAGCATTTGGAGGTCTCCTTTATCAGGGCCGAAATATTAGGGTTTGACAGTATTTAGGAGGGCACAACTTCACTTGAGGATTCAACATTTGGAGGAGCAACTCTCGACATTTCGGCTTGAGACTTCAGAAAGGGGGTTATACTCACCCCAATCTATCATTATACAAGGTTTGGTATCATTTGTAGGCTTCCAGTGGCTAGGCCAAAATATTGGGTCTCCATATCTTTTCAGGAGGACGTGCCTTCAGCCAGGGGGGTTTGGACTTGACCCTGGTTCTTCTTGTATTGATATTCATATTGTATCCAACCTTTGGAGGCTTCTATCTTCTATCAAGATAATTTTGTAGCATCTCATGTTATATCTATTGGATATATCTGTTGATTATTCAAGATCTACATCCTTATTATATCAGGTTCTTTCTCATTATATCAATAAAGGTCATATCTATGTTGTTGGTTCCATATCTGGTGTTGCTTGTAGTATCTTGTATTTCCACTTGCTATATCTTCAGATCTATGTCTTATGCTTGTTAACTTAATCTGCAAACCCTAAGATTGAACTCAAGAAGTAAACCTTCAAATAAACACACACACATAAGTTAATCAGTGATGAGTTAGTGTTCCAAGCGAAAAAATTGGCTTGGGAATATAAAATATTTATAATATTAAATTAAAATTAAAATTTTGATTATTTGAAATAAAAACTTATAGTTAAAAGAAGTGAAACAAGAAATTAAAATTAAATAGAATAATAATATTTTGAAAATGTATAATAACTAATATTGAAATGTTAACTTTTACAATATAATGAGAGTAATGAAATAACCCATATAAACCACGGTGAGTGTCAAATCCCTAGAGCCACTTAATAGGTGGATCTCAACCATTGCATGCAAAATGTTTAATGAAAACTGGTGGATCTCCATTAAATAGGTGGATCTCAATCATTGCATGCAAAATGTTTGATGAAAACTCTCCAAAGCGACACATCCACTAGAGGTAATATGCCTAAAGTGGAGAATTAATGCTCTTAGACCAAGGAAAATCACCACCAGCTTCTATGTTACAAGACAAAAAATGAACACTTTTTCTCCAAGACTAAAGTGGAGCACTTAAGCTCCTAGACAAAGGGGGAGCACCAATGCTCCAAGATCACAAGGGAAGAGCACTACACAAGTTGAAGAAATCCCATGAACTTAATAAAGGGATTATCAATTGTGAAATACCTCTTCTTACATGGAATTCCCCTATCAATGACTATATACACATGTTTAATAGGTTTTACTAGTATAAAAACATGAAAAATGAACCAAAAAAAATTGATATTTTATAGTGTAACCCAGATTAACTTGAAATAATACATGACTATAAGAAGATCCATGAGAAACTAGAACACCAAAGGGTGTAGTCATTGTCCCATAGACAAAATAGGATCCATTGACCCTAGGTGCAGATGTCAAGTCATGAATCATGTTGGAAATTATAAAAACATGTGTGGAAGTAATTAGATGAGCATACAAAAAAAAATGAAAAGCAATATAAAAGAATAAAACCATAACTATGCATGTCTCTCAATGAATTTATAATATCAATTCTAGGACATGGTACAATGTTAAGATACATATAAGTAGGGCACACATATGTAGTGGTTTTTATATAGAATGATTACCAACACTGAATTCTTCATTAAAATTACAAGGATAAATGATACATGGATACCCATGTCATTCTTGTTATACTCATTGCACATATATAAGGATATCCATTTCCTTTTATTTAGAGATTAAGAATAAATATACCCAAAATTTCTATACTTACTACTCTCCTTAAGCTTAGATACATTTTCTTTTTACAACAGATGAAAACATGTTACTTAGCAAGAACATAGGCACCTTTTACTATTTTTAGGATCATCATGCTCATTTGGGACTAGCTCTATTTCAATAATAGGTAGATCATATTAAGTGTCATAATTGATCCCAATGGCCATTAGTAATGAATGATATGTGATTGAATTGAAATTTGGTGGGACATTTCTCAATGATTAAGAGTTAAAATGGGATTTTTAGTATAGAGGGTATGGAATGGCCATAGTAGAAAAAAATAGAAGAGGCAATGTTGACAAGTCATGTAAATTTATTTCCTCTTAACCTTAGGATGTAATGATTCTTATCTCACACACATGATTGTTGTTACTACCGTGTTTCATATCGCATCCATACAAATGTTACAATTGAATTTGTTGTATCCCAAGCTTGGTCCTTACCTTGACATTGATTTGCACAAATTTAATAAAACCATTAAGTGTAAAGACATAATTTTTTTTTAATATGTGTCATGTAAGAAGTACATTGTTATGAGATGTGTGCAAGAGGCCTTAGATTATAGCTCGATGATATCACAATATTCAACTATATGAGGGAAAATTTAACTCTTCATGCACATAAGCTATCAAGCTAGTTGATGTTGCACTTCTAGTCGATAGATACATATATAAAATTAGAGATATGTGGCAAGTATTGGACATGTTTTCATATTGAATTTCTTTTTGATAATTAAGATGTGGGTTCAAGTAGAATGATGGTAGTTGAAATCTGAGTTGTGGAAGAATATGTTGAGATTGTGATGATAAAGAACCTTTTATAGAAAATTAATGAAAGTTTGAATTGAACGAGTGTTACAAACACTTATGAGAGAGTGGAACAATGTGTAGTCAAGATACTTCAGCTAAATTCCTTTCGATATCATATATCCAATAATGATTTTAATTATGAAGAGTAACATTGTGGGGAATGGACGTTATTCACAGGATTCATGCCTAACACACTTGCTAGACCTTTATATCTTAGCTATGTTGAAGGATATAATTAGGGATATGTAAGCTCAAAGGTATAATAGTATAATTATTGAATATCATATTCTATTTCAAATTCAAATAAATATGACACTGGTATTATATTTCAACAACTTGACAATGCCATCCCTATGGTGCAAATTAACAATGAACTCAATTGGATGAAACCTATGACTTTGAGTGCAATGTTGAAAAGTTGAGAGTCTGGACAAATTGTATATCTAGTACTAGTAATGTAAAGTTGAAGGTTACCTTTTTGTTTATCACATATAATTTATAATTATGACATTATAAAGACAAAAAATGCTCATACATTCCAACATAATGAATGAAATAAGTAAATGAATGAATGAAACAGGTCAATTCTTTCCCAACTAAATAGATAATCATTCAAGACTACTCAATACTAATGTTTAACTAATGCAAAGAAGAAGGCTGGCCATTGCTACCACTATCAAAACATAACTAGAGATGCTATTATATCAACTATGTCTATCAAAAGGGCCACTACTATGAATAGGGGTGGAAGGGTGGTTCACTTGTTTGAACCACCCTAATTTGAATATGGTGTAAAAATATGAAATGTAGAAAATAAAATTAGATTACATAATATATAATTTTGTTTATGGAATTTTTGTATGACTATGCGATTTATTTTTCTTAATAATGATATATTGTTTTTATGCAAAATATAATACATACATTTAAGTTACTGCAGGTTTTGAGTACCTAAATGATGATTTTTTAGTAAAATAATTTTATAATTGTAGAGAACACTTTGTTCTTGTGGATGACTCTTTTTTCAAAAAATTAATGTTAATTTTATATTTTTTAGAATTATGAAAGTCATCATAGCCTTGATATTATGAGGTCAAGTGTTAGTGTAGGGTTTTAGGGTCTTAACATAATCAAACATTTATTTTTTTATTTTTAGATTGTGTATATTGGTTTGTACTAATGTAGCATATAATAATAATAATAATAATATATATTTAAGGTCAAGGCCAAGCCAGACACCAAATTGGTGTTTGCGACCCCCTTGTTTGTGGGACAAGGGACCCCCTTCATGTATCGATTTGAATACTAAAGTATATGAAGGTATACATACCATGCCCCCCTTTGTATTTGAACCTGTGACCTCCATGGAGGAAACACATATTCTTAACC
>JASDQU010014156.1:67224-81031 GCA_032191745.1 Picea mariana
AAAAATGGATATATTGAGAGGCATTTAGAAAAAATGAGGCTTTGTTGTTTTTGTATCCGAAACCACTAGGATCATCATACAAAACCTAAATCCAGAAAAACCAAATTAGAAAACACATGGGTGAGGAGAAATGCTCTTATCAAAAACATATACTGAATTTCAAATAATGTGCACATGCTAATAACCTGTGTATGTTCCAAAATGTGTCTGCATTATTCTTAACATAAATTTTTTTATTTTAGTAATTTTTCCATAACCTTTTATCTTTACATTTATTTTTGGAGTTTTTTTAGCTTAGTGGAAATGTATTGAAGAATTATACGATGTTTATGTTATGTTCTAATGATAATATGGGTACTCATAGTAGGTTTTGAACAAGAGGGATGGGTTTCAAGGACATGACCATTGTAAGGGGAGAAAAGCATGGGAATTGTGCTCTAAATGAAGCTTTTGGGGCTCATAGGCTATGAACAAGGCTTCAAACCACCACATGGGCTCTCCAAAGAGGATATTCATCTTCCAAGAAGAATGTGGTTTCTCTTATAATTCCCTAGATATAAATAATGGGTCTCAAGGCCTTGCCATTGGGTGTGGAAGGAAAACAAGTCCCTTAGAAGTTAGGCTCTAGATGAGTCTTCTAGGGACTAAGGACCGTGAACAAGGCCAAAAACCATAATATCGTATATTATTTTCCTTAGAGTGGGATATGGATTCCAACAAGAGGTATTATTCACTAATGATGATTCTAAGATCATGGTTGGGGGATAAATTAAGGGAATTATCCTCTAAATTAATATTCTTGAGCTAATGGGCCATGATCAAGGCCACAACCCACAACATAGACCCTTTAAAGTGGGTCTTTGACATACAAGTGAGGTATGGATGTGATTATGAGTTTTGTTGTAGTAGGGATTGGTCTCAATACCTTGACCATAGTCAAGGGAGGAAAATAAGCGCCTTATGCCATAAATTGATCTCTATTGCTCATTGTTCATGAACATGACCTCAAAGAACGACAATAGCTTTTTATAGGTGATATTTGGACTTAAGTGGAATGTGGGTACCATTATGAGGTCTTTCATGCTAGGGATGGTTCTTTAAGGAATTAGTCATAGTCAAGGGAATCAAATAAGGTCATTTGGCCCTAGATGAAGCCTTTAGGGCCATAAATAATTCCATAAAGCACATAACATGTTTTGTAAAGGGGACTATTTTCCTTCAAGTGAGATATGGGTACCACTATGATGCTTTGTGTAACAAAGATCAATCTCAAAGACTTAACTATGGTTGGAGGTGAGATATAGGGAGTTATATCTTAAATGAATATTCTTGGGATAATGGGCAATGATCAAGTCCTTGAATTGAAATGTGGGCCTTTTGAAAGGGATATTTTTCATATGAGTGGGATAGGAGTGCTATTAGGAATTTTTGGTGCAATAGGGATGGGTCTCATAACCTTGACCATGATTTGGGAAGGAAAATATGATCATTAATATCTAAATGAGTCTTATAGGTCTTATGGGACATAAAATATTCCTCAAATCACCACAAAATACTTTAAAAAGTATATATGCCCTTGAGTGGGATATGGGTACCATTAGAATGTTTTTCACATAAGAGATGGCTCAGGTACCATTAAGATGTTTTTCACATAAGAGATGGCTCTGTTTTTTGGTCTAAAATGAAGATTCTATATCCTTGGTCCCTAAACTAGTCCTCAAATCACCACATAGATCTATATCATTTCCTCTTGGTGGGATATGGGTATCATTAGGGGATTTTTCATACCAAGCATGGGTTTTGGGGCCTAGACCATGGAAGATGAAGGGAAAAAATATATGCAAGATACAAATTAATCTTCTAGTGCTCCTATCACAATTTTCTAGTCAATCTTTGACTAGGTAAAAAAACACACTATAATATGTAGTTAATAAAATCAATACAACATTAATATACTAGCAAAATAATAAATCCCCTAAGGATATAAGTCCCTAGTATTTAGTTTAAATATTAACAAGCAACATAGTAGCATCAACATGCTAACTCTAAAGTTTATATAACCAAACAATAGCAAAAACTACTTCCAAAGTGATAATGCAACCAAGAGGAGGTTATAGAATCTTCTACAGCAATGGCATTACCAATGAGTTGGTAAATAATTCACAGCTATAACAAACAGTTTTTTAAATGCTTCAAATACCATAAACACAAATATATCTTCTTCAATGTTATGAAAAACACCTAGATTTTCTATCAACAATCCTCAAGGAGATGAACCTTGTTCTATCTACCACAATAATAAACTTTAATAATCAACATCACCTAAATGCATCAAGAATGTTATTACTACACTCTATAAGGAAAATAATACACAATTACTCTTCCAATGAAAATTCTCAAAGTACCATTAACCTAGTGGACATGCTAGTCAAGTCTGGTCATGATCAAAATGTTCTTTCAAATATAGTTAACATACTTGTAACACCAATGATCCCTTTTGTAACTCAAATGATGCATGGTTCTCCTCCTTTCCAATTCAAGGAGATCTCTCTTGTTCAAGTAAAATTCGACCACAACATTGGAGAATATTTAGAATATAAGTTGTTTCGGTGATTTTTATTGTGTCCCAACTTATTATCACCATCAGACAATTGTGCACTATTCCCATCATTGTATATGGAATTCCCTCTAAATCCCTAGGAATAAGGAGATATAAATTTTTTCCGTTTGACAACCCAACTAGAAAATTGAGGTCGACTTGATCAGTCTTTACAGGTCGGCCTTGAAAGTGGGGACAAAAGTTACTATAAATACATGAAACATTTTTTCATTTGTAGGGTAACCAAGCTAGAGATAAAGTATGAGGTGCACTAAAGGTGTTGAGGAATCTTTCTGGTGTGCAAGAGAAGTCTAAGATATTTTCTTGAGGTATTTCTTGTTCTCAAGGTGCACTATGAAGGACTAAAGGTATGTGATGTTGTCACGAGCATTGTTTTGAGGTTGTGATGTTTCCATTAGTGGATGTTTCCGTTAGTGGATGTTTTCATTGGTGAATGTTTTCGTCGGTGAATGTTTTCGTCAGTGGATGTTGTCATCGGTGATTACATTCTAGGAATGATGCTATGAGGCTTCCTAGGGTTTGAAGGATTGTCTGTGGAATGAAGCATGCAGGTGAAGTAAGAAGTACTCTGTGTATGAAGATATTGGATTGGTGTCTACACATATATTATTGATTTGGTGCTTATTTGAGGAGATTGGTGTCTCCAGTAGTTTGGTGCCTGCATCTTGTTGATTTGGTGCTCAGTTGAGGAGATTGGTGTCTCCAGTAGGTGGGTGCCTACATCTTGCTGAGTTGGTGCTCAGTTAAGGAGATTGGTGTCTCCAATAGTTTGGTGAATACAATCTTTGTAACAATATGTTGGTGCCTACATAAATTTATAAAGATAAGTTCTAAGGTTTTCTCCCGATTGGGTTTCCATGTTAAACTCTGTGCATTGTGATTTGAGTTTATATGTGATAATTTTTTCTCAAATAATGAATAGTTAAATGAAGTAAGAAGTATAATTTACTGATTCACACCCCCTCTCATTATAAGAATAAGTTCAATAATTGGTATCAAATCAAGTTCCTTCAAAAACAATTTAACCCCTGGAAGACAGATCTTGAGCACATATGGATTCTAAGGAAGGTCTCCCTACAAACATAACTCCCTTTCTCGATGGAACAAACTGTGCATCATGGAGTATAATAATGAAGATATAATTGCAGGCCCTTGGGTTTGGTATTTTGGAATCAATCAAAACATTTTATATAGATGAAGCTGGGAATGAGTCAAGTGAAAACAATGCAAAAGAAAAAGATGCCATCTTGAGTGGCCTCTCAGATTATAATACTATCAAGGTAATGAAGTGTACATCAACTAAACAGATTTGGGACAAGCTACAAAATATTTTTTAAGAAGAGTCTCTCTCCAAAACCATGGAAAAAAATCTTGCTAATGAAGAAAATGAAGATAATCAGAAAGAAAAACCATATTAAGAAGAAGAAGATCTTGAAGCAAAAATCGTCAGTGCCTTAGAAAAATAGTCAAGCTTAAGAAAAGGAAGAAGAAGAAGAAATTGCATAAACATGAAAATAATGATCATGATCCTGAAGAAACAAATAAGATAATTATTATCCCGAAGAATCAACTAAAAGAGGTAAAGAGGATAAAAGAAGTGGTGAGAAGCCAACAAAAAGAAAATTAAGAAAATTGCGAGAAGCTAGAAGTTGAAATAGTTTCCTTAAGAAAGGAACTAGAGAAAACAATTGATCATTTGAGTAGAAGCTTTAAGTTTGGAAAGAGTATTGAAATATTAGATAATATTTTCAGTTTCCAAAGGCCACCATTCATCAAGACAGGTCTCGACTATGAAGATAAACAAAAGAACACTAAGAGAGATGGAAACATTAAAGTCACAAAGCCATTAAAAAACAAAAATGAAGAAAATCCTGAAATCTATGCTAATATTATCAAAGGCTCTACCAACAATGAAATAAACAACATGAAAGTAAATGAAGACCAGTAGAAACCTGATTCTTCTCACAAGAAGAACAATAATGAGTTCAGAAGAGTTGTTCCACCACGAAGACCTTTCACAAACTGGTACCAAAATCTCTTTCTTGGATATTGTTTTTCTTGCAAAAAATTTGGTCATAAAGAAATAGATTGCAGAGCTTATGCAAGAAGTGATCATGTGAGAGATAGAAACATAAGTTATTACTAAACCTGAAAGGATGATTATGTGAGCAACAAAACCAAAAGTTCTCACTGGTTTGCTAACATAAACTACAATTCATTTTCTCCTCTACTTGATATTGAATGTTATAATTGCAATAAATATCGGCACATAGCACGTGACTATAGAAGAATCATGATAAAGTCTCCTAAAAAAAACATGGAAGAAGATGTTCTTACCAAGCATAGAGGAGAATACACCAGGGTGTGGAAAAGGAAGCAAGAAGAATCAAAGAAGGAAGAATCTAGACTTGCACTTTATGCTCAAAACGAAGGGAACCAATGGCACATTGACAATGGATGTTCAAAAAACATGACATGGGATTAGACCAAGTTTCTCACCTTGAAGGTAGAAAATGAAAGCAATGTTACTTTTGGAGATAAGGCTTCTGTTAGGATAGTTGGAAAAGGTATTGCTAGTCTTGATAATAGAAAGACTAAGACATAGAATGTGTTGTATGTTGAAGGGTTAAAGAACAATATTTTAAGTGTCAGAAAAATGTATGATGAAGGTTACAACCTCACATTTCATTCTAAAGGGTGTGAGATAAGGAAAGAAACTTCAAGAAGATTAGTGGCAAATGAAAACATAACCTCAAGATATTTATATATACTCGATAAAGTCAAAGGAGAAAAATGTTGTATGGGAGTGAAATATCTCTTATATTGTTAGTAAAGGGAAGAAAAAGATCAAGGGGGGTAGCCACTTTCCATTGATGTCAAAGGGGGATTAGTTGCATACAAAGGACGAATTGCAGACACAAGGAGAGTTGCAGATAAGGGGAGTGTTACATAATTGATTAAGGGTCACCATCAATTACAAAGGGTGATATTGTTGGAATTATTGTTGTCATTGATGTCAAAGATAGGGGGAGCCTAAATATGTCCAAAATAAATATCACAAGCCTACAAATGTCTAAGTTAAAGATTGCAATATGGATATTGTTGAGAATATTACTTTTGGATTTTTGATGATCAATTTGGATACCCTATCTTTGAAGTAAGTTTTACCCTACATAACTATCTCAAATGGGAGAAAAAGTTATATGGTTGGAAATATTATTACTATACCTTTCCAACGATATATTCCATTCACTCTAACTCCCTAGGAATCAGGAAATATGATTTTTTCCATCCGACAACCCAAGCATAAAATTAAGGTCAACGGAACCAATCTTTATAGGTTGGCCCTGAAAGTGGGGACATAATTACTATAAATACATGATATATTTTCACATTTGTAGAGTAACCAAGGAATATATCAAGTATGAGGCGTGCTAAAGGTGTTGGGGTGTCTTTCTGGTGTGAAAAAGGAGTCTAAGGGATTTTCTTGAGGTATTTTTTAATTCTCAAGGTGCGCTATGAAGGAATCAAAGTATGTGATGCTGTTGTGAGGATTGTTTTGAGGTTGTGATGTTGGTGTCAATGGATGTTTTTTTCAGTTGATGTTTCCATCAATGGATTTTACCTTCAGTGGATGTTTCCCTCAATGAATGTTTCCATCAGTGGATGTTGTCATTAGTGGATGCTTCCATCAATGAATGTTTATGCTAGTGAATGTTGTCGTTAGTGGAAGTTGTCATCAATGATTACATTTTGGGAATGATGTTATGAGGCTTTCTAGGGTTTGAAGGATTGTATTTGGAATGAAGTATGCAGGTGAATTTAGAAGTACTCTGTGTATGCATATCTTGGATTGGTGTCTACACATATCTTATTGAGTTGGTAAATATATTTTAACGCAATATGATCGGTAAATAACACAAACTCCTTCGACACTAGATAATGCCTCCAATGTCACAATGCTTTCACAATTGCATAAAATTCTACGTCATATGTGGAGTAGTTCTTTCTTACCTAATTCATTTTTTCACTAAAGAATGAAATTGGTCTACCTGCTTGGCTAAGTACAACTCCAATTCCTACGTGTGAAGCATCACAATCTACCTCAAACACTTTATCAAAATTCGGTAAGGCTAATATGGGTGCCTCAGTTACCTTCTTCTTTAGAAACTCAAAAATTTCCTCAGCGTCATTGGTCCACATGAATGTATTGCCTTTGGTGCAATCTATTATGGGTGCTACAATACTGCTAAAATTTCGAATAAATTTTATGTAAAAGGTGGCCAACCCATGAAAAATTCTTACCTCTGTGATTCTCTTGGGACTAGGCCATTCCAAAATTTCTTCGACCTTCTCTGAATCCATATTGACTCCCTTTCCCGAGATGAAAAAACCCAGGAACACCAAACGTTTTTGCAGAAAACTAGATTCCTTCAAGTTTGCATAAAGTTGATGTTTTCTCAATGCATCCAATATAATTTTTAAATGTTGCAAGTAATCTTCTTTTTTGTTATTGAAAACTAGGATGTCATCAAAATACACAACAACAAAATTACCAATATAAGGTCGAAGAACAATATTAATCAACCGCATGAAAGTGCTAAGAGTATTGGACAACCCGAATGGCATCACCATCCATTCATATAGTCCATCCCTGGTCTTGAAGGTAGTTTTCCATTCATCCCCTTCGCGAATCCGGATCTGGTGGTATCCACTTCGAAAATCAATCTTACTAAAATATTTATCTCTGGCTAGCACATCTATCATGTCGTCCAACCGCAGTATACAAAACCTATAGTTGATGGTAATTTTATTGATTTCTCTGCTATTTGTGCACACCCTCCATGTATTATCCTTTTTTGGAGTCGATAATGCTAGTACAACACATGGACTCATGCTTTCTCTTACCAAACCTTTATTTATAAGTTTCATCACTTGTCGGTTGAGCTCCACGTGTTGTGTAGGACTCATCCTATAGGCTACCTGATTAGGTAAATATGATCCCATGATTAGAGCAATGTGATGTTGAATATTCCTCTTTGGTGGAAGACCATAAGGTAGTTCATTAGGGATAACATCAACATATTCTTCTAGTAACTTGGCCACTTTAGTAGGAATTGGTATGTCTTCCACGACTCCTTTTTGCACAATTAACACATAGAAAAATCCTATTTCCTTTGTTTCCTTACAAAATATCTTTCTGACAACATATTCTTAGTTTTTACCTCATCCTTAAGGGACAAGAAGACGACTTTCGATCCATTCTTCCAAAATGTGTATGTATTCTTTCCTCCATCATGCATGACTTTTCTGTCATATTTCCAAGGACTCCCCAATAACAGATGGAATGCATCCATCAGAATGACATCACACCATACTTCATCTTTATAAGTCTTACCAATGTAAAACTTGATCAAACATCTTTTATTAATGGTGACTTCATTCCCCTTTTTGAACCATGCAATTCGGTAAGGACAGAGATGTATTTCAAAGTGCAATTTCAACTCATATACCATCTCTTTAGAAACCATATTCTCACAATTACCACTATCAATAATAAATTTACATACCTTTCCCCTAGAAGTGAATTTGGTTCAAAAAATATTTGTTCGAAGCCAAGAATATTCATTGCTGCTACCCTGTCTTTGCTCTTTTTCAAGAATCACCATTGACCTGTGTATCATGAGACTCTCCCCCATATCAGGTGGGAATTTAGATTCAACTCCTTCTTCTTCATTCTAATCTTGGACCAAGTTCAAACTAGGTTGTTGTCCTTGCTTCGACTCTTTCATGTTATAACTTGGGCATTCAAATGCTCGATGACCCTCTACACCACACTTGAAACACACATAAGTTCCTCCTTTGCCACCATCGTAACCTCTACCCCTTTGAAATCCTCTTCTTCGTGGATAATTCAGGTTACCTTGTCGAGTACCTTCTATTTTCTCAACTCCTTGGGATGATTTTCCTCTTCCATAGTTAAAACCATCCCACAAGGTAGATGATGTACCCCTCCTTGCTCCTCTATTCCTTTGAGAAAATTGTCGGTTTAACTTTTCCTTGGCCTTTAAGGCTAATTGATATGCCTCTTCCACGCTGCAAACTCTATGCATGCTTAGTTCATCTTGAATATAAAATTTTAAACAATTCACATACCTTGTAGCCAATTTCTCATCATTTTACTAGTGATCCATGCAAATGGAAAACTAATAAAACTTGTTTGTGAGTTCCTCCATGGTGGATAGGTTCTGCTTCAAGTTTTGAAATCTACGAAAAAGGGTCTGGGCATAGTCCAGAGGAAAAATATTTTCTCACAATTTTTTTCCCATCTTGCTCGAGGTCTTAATTTTGTCTTTTCCTTTTCGTACTCTATATTTCTGCACATGATCCCACCAGATCATGGCGTGACCCTTCATCTTGGTGCATGCAAATTTCACCTTCTTTTCCTCTGGCATAGGTTTCCATTCAAAATTTTTTTCCATGGCATTCAACCAATATATTAACTCCTTTGGTTTAAGATTCCTACATATTTTGAAACTTCCATCTTGATCCTATCATTTCTCCCTTCTAGAGCCCTGAGCATCCTTTCTTCAAGAGACACACACTCTAATTTTTCTTCTTCGTGTTCTTCTTCATGTTCTATATGATGATCTACATCTCCTTGGTCTGTCTCCTCATCATACACTTCACTTTGTATTATTCTCTGATTAGACAACATGCTTGTAAGATCTGCTACTTGCCTTTGGAGGTTTTGCATATCTCTGCGCATTTGAGCAAGACCTGCTCTTCCTCTCCTAGCCATCTTCCTTCTCTGATACCAAATGATGTAGCCAAAGTCCGAGTTTCGTTCACAAGATAAAATAAACCACGCAGACACAAGAGAATGGAAAAATAACTCTCTTTTATTCCTTCTCCATCCTAACTATTACAATCGAAGTTCAACCCCTTATAACTACTATCTGGGATTTTCAGAAACAACTAATTTTAGAAAAACAACTATTTTTTAGAAAAAACAACTAGTTTTAGAAAATTATTGCATGACTCTAAAACTAACCACTAACTAAGAGATAACTAGCATGACACTATTTGTCAACTCACTTTTTTTATTAAGCTCATAAACTAAGAGATAACTGATAATTGAAAACTTAAAATTTCCGTAAAAACACTAAAACCCCAATTTGAGGCATTATATGAAGGAATTTGGCCTCAGAAAAGTGTCAAAACTACATCTGATCATATACATCCAATTGGCACAGCAGTGAACTATTCGAGACACAACTCCCTATAAAATTTCATCCCAAACGGATAACCGAGTCAAAATTTATGACCCTCAGAAAATCCCTGCATCACAAGGGCGTCATTTAGGTATATCTAAAAAAAAGTCCTCTACATACCAAGATTTATGATTTAAAATTTCTGCACGAGTGAAAGGAGATGAAGGTATGTGAGTCCATAGATCTAGGATAAAGTTAATTTGTCTATGAAATTAGGAAATGTTTTGACATTTTTGAAAATTTTGTAGGATGCATACGAAGCTTTGAAGAAGAGGATTAATTAAGTATTGGATATGACCGGTGAAGTCCTATTAGATTCCATAGGTAAAAAAGGTGTTGACGGTTTCGCTCATAGAAAATGACATTAGCAATCACTCTAGTGTAGTAAAGGTGATGAAACTTACAACAACACATATTATCTACTTTTTACATAAGCTATACAATTTTATTCTCTAATTTTTAGATAAGCTATACAATTTTGAGAGGAATCAAAGAAATACTTATAATTTCCATTGGCAATGATGAGCTACCAATGAGAGGGATGATCCTCTTCCTTATCTCAACACCAAAGACAATACCAACTTTAATTTCAGATTGTTTTTCCCAACTTTAATTTCAAATTGTTTTGCAACTCCATTAGTTTAAGTTGAAGTTGTATGTAGTATGTACACATTTTAGTTTAAGTTATATGTACTATATACAAGTTTTATGTACAGGGCAATTGATATAGTAACAACATTCAACCTTCTTGGTAAATCTTTGTTAGAGAAACTAGCTGGTGTAGTGAGGCGGTTAAGCTTTGTCAGAGAAGGCCAGTTGGTGTGGTGAGGTTGTGAGACACTTATCCCTGAGGTAGAAAAGGATAAGAAGTATAAGGTGCATAGTTATATAAAGGGCGTTGACTAGCTGTTCTACGAAATGACTTTTTTCGCCGGAATCCGACGATACAAATTTACATGAATAGCTATTTTTTGTTCAAAATCCATTTCTGAATGTAGAAATGGATTCAACATGCTGAAAAACTCTCGGGGCATTCGGATTATACAGAAATAATCACTCAAATCTACGAATCCAACAATTTCTCTCCAGATTTCGGGAAAATATCCCCGAAAAAAAAACAAAAAAAAACAAAACAAAACATCATTTTGTAGAACCTTTAGCCTACTGCTATATAAAGTAGTCAATTAAGTGACACGATAATCAAGGTAACAAAATAATCAATATGTACTCTAAATTGAATTTAGAAAGTCAATGGAAGAAAAATAAAGTTTTTAAATTGATTTAAATTTCAATAGCAATTTCACTTTGCAAATGAGATTTTTTTTTTTTTATAATTTTTTTTTAAATCAAGCATGTAACTAGTTTCTGATCAATGACCAACTCATTGCTATAAAATGTAAGAGAACTACCAACCTCACTTCTCGAAGAGTCCAAATCCCTATAAAGAATGCTAAGAAGTCCAATGAAATGATATTGGAAGGTGACCTGCTTTACCTTGATCAAACCAACAAAGAAAGTTTTTCTTTCAATAAATTTTTTTCGACGGCCATGACCTATACTCAGTCACTTTTGTATAAGTTTTGAATACATTATGCGACGACGAGGGCTTGCTAATACAAGCCCAACCTTCTTCTATTATTTTAGAGGAACGAGAGGAGGCTAAAAATAATCTTTAGAGCTGGAGCATCGCTTGAAGTTCATCTGCTATTTTTCATGGTTGTCTTGGCTACTTAAGCCATTAGTGGTTGCAACAAACGAGGAATGTAATCCCTATACCGATATACAAATGTCACTTATCTTGCGTTTGTGTGTGAATGGAGGAGTGGTTACCTCAAACATTAATGGCGTGCCAATAAGTTCTTCAAGCTAGCATTGGGACGTGAGGTGCATTAATGAAGTTATTCCATGAACAAGAAGAGAAGCATTCAAATATGTGTCAAGTTTTTAAATTTTTAATCATTCAAAACCAGGCTTATATTTGTTTTTTGATGCGCTGTTTACGAATCTGATTGGAAACCAAATGAGATTTGGGATTATGAATCAAACTAATGTACCCTTAGTTGTAAGGATAAGTACCTTTAGTTGTAAAGTAAGTAGTACAACCACATTATAAAAAATGACACATTATAAAAATGGTAATCAAATCATAAAAATGGTTAATATATGTTGATCCTCATAATTTTTTATTTTTCCAAACTAAATTAAACTATGGCTCTATCCATATGTATATGGTTGTGTCAATTACAAGATTTACTAGCACAACCTCTAAGTCGCGGCTGGTGAATACCGAAAGGCTTATGGCTGTTAAACTTCTTGTATAGTTAAAAAAATCCTAATTAACACAGTAAAAACGTCAGGCTCACGAAAATCCATGGCACAACGTTTGCAGCAAATGATGTATTAAATGATGCGCAACCACCCTGTGGTTGATCAACGTCGATAGGTGATTACCAGTGAGTGAGTGGAGGGGCGCTTGGTTGTGGCCCGAAAGGTGGAGCGCCGAAGGCATTCATGCATGTACAAGTGGAAGGCTGTTAAAAATGCAAGCATGCACTAGTAAAAAATGCTAATTTGGCTGGTTTCATAAAATGAAAGGATGGCTTGCAAAAATAATGTGGCTGGTGAAGGCCAAAGGTTTAGGTTGGCCTAGAAAATGAAACCCTAATCACTCATACATGGCAATCAGATAGCCACCATAGTAAATTTTAAATATGATTAAGTAAAAGTAAAAAAATAAACATGTAAACTGATGTCTTTATAATAGTGAGGAAGTTAGTGGTTGAAATCACAACCATTGATTTATTAGGACTACTAAGAATATTCCATCAATATTTAATCTTGTCCATACAAAACTGATTAAGCACTAAAAACCTATTAAATGTGCCCATGGTCAATAGGTGTACGCCTTTCAACATAATTAATTTATGAGGAAGAACGACAAACTACATGTGAAACCAATACATGGTTTGTGAAAACCAAGTATAGTATGAGAAAGGACAAATCATGAGTTTCACATTTTCTACTTTTCCAAACTAAACTAAACTATGTCCCTATCCATATGTATATAGTTGTGTTAATTACAATATTTATTAATTTATGAGGAAGATCGACAAACTACCAGTGAAACCAATACACGGTTTGTGAAAACCAAGTATAGTATGAGAAAGGACAAATCATGAGTTTCACAGAAATAACTTTATATTATATAGATCATGACAATCTGTGCACTATCATTTGCTAAGTCAATATTATGAAAACCGGCTCGTTTAGAAGACTACTATCTAAGACTTCGCCAAACATCATCTTTCTACATGAAACCATGGCGACTAGCCAAAAAACCAGATCCTTCTTGTATCAATTCCACCCAACCTAGCTCACTAGCTCAACTGACTCCATTGGCACCTCCAGCGGCCTCGCTGTCTCTTGGGACCCCACTCTTTTTGATCTCACCCCTCACCTTTGATGTGGTGGTATCCTTATCACTAAAACCTGTCTCTAGAATAACAATTCGATCTCCCTACTCAATGTCTATGGACCTTGCTCAGAGCACAAATTTTTTTGGGATAAAGTGGCAAACTGGGGTCTCCTCGACCTTTCCAACCTCATCATTGCGGGTGACCTGAATCTCACCACCAGCGTGGGAGAAATTTGGGGATCCACAACATCCAAGGATCATGTTCCCTCTTACTTCAACAACCTCTTTCAATCTCATGCTCTGGTTGACATCTCACCATCTGCTATTGTTTCGACTTGGCATAACAGCCATGTAGGCTCAACAACTATCCAAAAAAGACTTGACAGGGCACTAATCTCAGAAACCCTAACTTCTCCGAATCGACGGATCCGCTCCTGGGTGGAATACCCGTTTATATATGACCACATCCTGTCCTCCTTCAACTCGAGACCTCGCGCT
>JASDQU010014156.1:171747-185749 GCA_032191745.1 Picea mariana
AGAGAAGATCTGGCATGGGTGACACTTCTTGACCACCTCTGCACAATTTTTGATCAACAAGGGCCAAAAGTATCTAGCGTGAAGAATATTTTAGGTTGTTTCCAACCCAAACATGTGACCACCATATGCTCCTATGTGATAGTCATTTTATGTAAGTTCTTCCTCTTCATAAGTGAGACATCGAAGGAGAATGCAATCCACTCATCGATGATATAAAGTATTATCGAGGATAAGATAGTTCATGCTTGATGGAGTATTCACCCACGCTCATCACGAGAAGCAGAGGATGGGCACTTCAAAGTCTGAGGATACAAAAGTATATAGCCATACCAAGGATCCGATGATGCAATATGGAAAAAATCCCCATTAATCACTGACTCTTCGGGAAAATTATTACCACTCTCAAACATAAGTTTTGAGATTAGTTCAACAAAGACCAAAAACTTTTTAGACTTTGTTGAAACAAAATCCAAGTCAAATTCTTGCAGGATGACTATCCATCAGTTGATTTTCTCGTCGATGACCCCTCGTGTTAACACATATTGAAAATAGTTCACGACAACTACGATGGTGATCTGGATTTAGGAGAGAAACAAACTGATTAACATAATGAATACAATAAACACAAAGATAGGAAGAATAACACAAATATCCAGTGAACAATATCTTCTATTAAATAATGAAATAGGTTGAAACTATAAAACTGCAGAACTGAAACTTGCTCGAATGGTGGTAGCTATCTCTGAGAAGAGATGTGTCTGCTATGAGCAGTCTTCTGAGAAGAATATATTACAATGAGTCTCCAGAGTCCCTTTTCATATTACTCATAAATTCCAAAAACCTAACCCTAGAAGGTGAAATGCCAAAAGTCGTGGGCCCTATGGGTAAGTTGGTGTAATTTGGTACCTCAACTTCCTAGGGTCATAACTTTTGCATACGACCTTAGTTTTAGGAACGTGATAGCCCATTGGAAAGGTATTTCATAGAAATACACATTCCGCCATCAGATTCCGACTTCATCTATAGCCTGACTCTGGTGAGCCAAAAAAACAACATTTACGGCCCCAAAACAGCCTTGGAAGTACAACAAGATGTGCTGACATGAAAACATAAAAAATAAGCCAGTTGGATTAGGTGAGAGGCCACCTATATCCACCTAGAGAATGTGTGAGGCTTTAGACACCCCCATAAGTGTATAACTCACAATTATAAAGCAATACAGAAGGACATGCTAAACAAAAATGGACATGAGGAGCTAGTTGGAATAGTTGGGTGGCCACCAATATCCACCTGGATCAATCCTCCCCCCTTAGGAAGAAATGGTCTCCATTGTGTTGATTTCCCCCATCAGGTGAGGAAACTTCTATTGGATTTGGCCTCGGGTGAGCCACATGCCTTGGTGTAGTATTTTTCCTACCTTAACAACCCAATAAAGTTGGATCCATTGTTGGCGAGTGCCCTTGACTTGTGTGTCCACTATCTTATCAGTGGATTATTGTTCCATGCAGTCAGGGTTGAGATTTGTTGGCGTCAGTTGTTCAGAGAGGTGTCCAATAATGGTGGAAAATATGGCCAAAGGAGGTCCACATTGAATAATGAATGCAGACCAAGGAAGGGTGGAGTGTTGAGCTCAAAATCATTGCTACCCACAGCCTTGGTGATAATGTAAGGCCCATAACGAAGTGGCAGAAGCTTCTAATGGGGCGCGGTGATATGATCCTTTTGCAAAAGTAACCAGACTTTTTCTCCAACCTAAAACCAGTGTGGTACCCTGTGTTGATTATGGCACTCCTTGTACTTAGCATTGAATTTCTACAAAATCTCCTGAACCTGTTGGTTGATGTGATGAATTTGCTTAATGAATATAGTGGCTTTGTTTATCACAGACTGATTAGGGGAAGATTATGTCTATGTGGTGACAAGAGGAAGTGAAACATAAATGGGTCCCAAGGGCTAGAATCCCAGACCCACCTGAAATGGGCTATGGCCGGTGGAACTATGGAGGGCCATGTTGTAACTGTGTTGGAAATATGGGAGAATCTCATCCCATGTACATGGATGCTTAGAATTTTACATGCACAGGATGTGCACAATCATTTGATTGACGACCTCAGTTTGGCTCTCAGTTTGGGGGTGGAAAGCAGTGGATTTTGTGAGCTTGGTGTCCAACAGAGACCAGAGACTCAACCAAAAGGTGTTGACAAACCTATTGTCTCGGTCGGAGATGATGGTATATGGTATCCCAAAGTGGACCCAAAATCGTTCGAAGAAGATATTGGAAGTATCTGTCGTGGTGACATTCTTATTATAGGATGTGAGGATGGCCATCTTCGAAAACTGATCAGCGAACACAAACATGCAGTCATTTACATGCTTGGTGGACAGAAAACCAGACATGTAATCCATTGAGATGGATTCCCATGACTTCTCAGGAATAGGAAGAGGGGTGTATAAGCCTTGCTTTTTGATGGTTGGCTTGGCAATGGCACAGGCAGTGCAAGATCTAATATACTTTCTAACGTCATGTCAAAGTTTTGGCCAATAAAGTTTTTTCTGAAGAATGACCACAATTTTCTCTACACCAAAATGTCTTGCCACTCGACTGTAGTGGGCTTCCCAAATCAGCTTTGCACACTCACTTGTAGGAACACAGAGATGGACCAGGTGGCATAAGAGTCCATCCTGAATGTGAAAATCAGTGGCAGTGGTGCCTGTACCCAAGAGATGATATGTGGTGGTGAAGTTTGGATCTTGTTGATAAAGTTGGGGCCACTCTGATGCTTCATGTCCATAGGACTGGAGCAGAGTGGTGATTGAATCCATAGGAGGTTAACTAAGGCAATCAGTGACACAATTGGAGATGCTTGTCTTATACTTGATGTTGAGATGGAGCTGCTGCAGGTAGGTGGACTACTTCTGATGGCAATCATTATGCAATTTCTCCTGTGTCTGTATGAAGTACAGAGGCTTTTAATCAATGTGTATGATCATCTCTTTCCCCAGAATGTAATGTTTCCATTGACAACAGGCTTGCACAATGGAATACATTTCCTTTCCATAGGTGGGGTATTTCCAGACAGTATCGGAGAGTGTCTCACTATGGTATGCCACAGGATGCCCGTGCTGAGTGAGAACTGCACCCACAACATAGTCAGATGCATCAATATCAATATCAAATGGTTGTTGCAGATCAAGAAAGGAGAGTACTAGAGATGAGAATAAGTGATGTTTCAGAGCATCGAATGCTCATTGTTTCTTATTCCCCCACATCAACTTGTACCTACCACCTCCCTTGGTCACCTGTATGAGGTCCCATGCAATATGGGAGGATCCCAACATGAACCATCGAAAAACATGGATAGTCCCAAGAATCTCTGAAGCTCGGTCAGTGTGGTCAGGGTTGGCCAGTCATGGATGACTTGGATCTTAGCTGGATCAACATGTACCCTATGCTCATCAACAATGTATCCCAAGTATTGGACCTTGTTCATGCCCAAAGAGTATTTTCCCAAGTTGGCATAAAGCTTTTGTTGCAGCAGAGTGCTGAAAACCTGTTGAATATGTCGCATGTGCTCCTCCCACGTTCTATTGAAGATGAAGATGTTATCCAAATATAATACCATAAAGGATTTGGTGAAGGGTCTCAATACATCATCCATGAACCTCATGAAAGTGGTTGGTGCATTTGTTAAGCCAAAGGGCATGACTATCCATTCGTAGAGACCTTTTTTAGAACAGAATCATGTCTTCCAGACATCAGTTGGTTCGATCGGAACCTGGTGGTAGCCAGACTTCAAGTCAATCTTGATGAAGAAATTTCCCCCCTTGACTTGGTCAAGAAGGTCATCAATCCTGGGAATGCAGTAATGGCTCCTGACTGTGATTTTGTTTAAGGCTCTGTAATCAATGCAGAGTCACAAAGTCCCGTCTTTCTTAGAAGACCAGTACAATCTGGCTTTCACAAGGGGGGGAGTTGGGTCTGATGTGCCCCTTTTGAAGAAGCTCTTGGATATGACGCCTGATTTCTTCATTCTCCATCAGCGAGCATCGATAGACTCGTCCTTTATATAGAGGTGTGTTAGGGGTCAAATCAATTGGATTCTTGACTTAACAGTTTTTTGGTACCCCTTTAGGTGAGGCAAAGATGTCTTTGTATTCTTCCACGATCCTATCCACTTTTTTCTGCTACAAAGAGAGGATTTGTGTAGAGTCCATGGATGTGGCGGTGACCTTGTACTTACTGTGAGCATGGATCACAAAGAAGACAAACTTCTCGGTCTATGAAATGACCTTACTACATTTGTTAGCAAAGATTAAAGAAATAGCAGTAGGCGGTGCCACCTCTAGGATCCTCTACAATTGTCTACCCAAAGTAATAATAACACTGTGGGGTCTAGACTCATACACAACATGATGCTTCCAAAAATATGGTTTTCCTAAAATAACATCACAAACTTCAAGGTGCGAAATATCACATAGTACCTCATCTTTGAAAGGCTTGATGTCGTAGGGCAAACAAAATTGTTGACTGACACAGAGATCTCTTCCTTGATGAAGACAACCGATGGTGTAGGGTTGCGGTTGCGGTGTCCTTGGTAGGTCCAACCGCTTGGCGACCTCTTTTAAAATCAGGTTCTTCTTACTACCATTTTTGACAATAAAATGAATTAGATCCCCCTTGACCCACATCTGCGAGTGAAAGAGGCGTTCCCCTTCCTCTGGTTCTTCTGGTTCTCTTGGCCATACTTTGGTGGTAGAAACCATGGCACTGGGTTCAACATCGATAATCTACTTCCCTCCTTCGGGATTTGACTCAGAATCAGAATTGTCCTATGACTTAGAATCTTTCAACTCTACCATGAGGGACTGCTTGGAGTGAAACTCGTCTATGTTTTTCCAAGGACTTTTATGGTACTCACACCATTTTCCTGTATCCTTCTTCGTCTTCTCGTTGCCCTTCCTGTTTTGCATCTTGGATGGGTTGTCTTGAGGGAGACCATATCAACTTGGTCCCTTGATGTGTGGGTTGGGGTTTCCTTTTTCTTGCTTTGGCTGTGAGGGGTTTAAATATCCAAACTCTCATTGTTTCTTCTTAAATGTTTGCTCGATCTTGACAACGTATCTATAAGTCGTGCCCAATGAGGCAATGTCCAGGAACTCCATTTATATTTGAATGTATCTGTGAAAATAGCCATGTTATTTGAGCACTAGATGACTCTCAGAATATTTGATACCCAATTTGGTGTGTAGGGTATGGAAAATGTCAGTGAAGGTTGGTACTGTCTAGTCCCTTTCTTGACGTAGAGTGGTCCATCTCGTGTATTGGTCCTCGTAGATTCCAACAGGGTATTATTGTTCTTTAATGGAATCCAGGAAGGAATCCCATGTAGGGACCACCACAAAAATTGCAGATTCCTCCACATCCCTTTGCTCAGAGTAAGTATCCCACCAGTATTTAACATGGGGAACGACCTTCAGGAGTGCAAAAGTGATATTTTCCCTATCGAAAAAATTGTGCACCAAAAAATATCCTTCAAGCAGATTCAACCATTTATCTACAGCATCCACATCTATCAGTTCTTCAAATAATGGAATATCAAAATTTACATGTAACTTGAAGGGGGTTGCATGGCCACTTGATGAATATGCTTCTCCCATGGGTAACCATCAAAGGATTTGCGTGAAGTTGTCCATCATTTTGTTCCTTTGTCACGCGAGGGATTCCTTGAGCAATATTTTAATAGGATGTCCTACTCCATCATATTTTTTTTCATCTCCCATGGGTTTTTTTCGGGATCGGCATGACTGATCTGGTAATGGATCGATCGATTTGAGTCCCAACTTCTTGTACCTAGACCTTGTCGGGGACATGCACGAAGAAAAATAAATGAAGAGGAGACCGCTCTGATACTACTGATCCGGATTGAGGAGCGAAACAAACTGATTAAAAAAATGAATACAATAAACATAGAGATAGGAATAATAACACAAATATCCAATGAACAATATCTTCTATTAAATAATGAAATAGGTTTAAACTATAAAACAATAGAATTGAAACTTGCTCAAATTGTGGTAGATATCTCTGAGAAGAGATGTGGCTGCTATGGGCATCCGTCTGAGTAGAATGGATTACAATGAGGCTCTAGAGGCCCTTTTCATATTACTCATGAATTCCAAAACTATAGACATCCAGAAACCTAACCCTAGAAGGTGAAATGCCAAAAGTCATGTGGTCCCTATTGGTAAGTTGGTGTAATTTGGTACCTCAACTTCCTAGGGTCGTAACTTTTTCATACGACCTTCGTTTTAGGCGCGTGATAGCCCATTGGAAAGTTCTTTTAGAGAAATACACATTCTGTCATTAGGATCTGACTCCATCTATAGTCTAACTATGGAGAGCCAAAAAAACAATGTTTAGGGCCCCAAAACAACCCTAGAAGTACAACAAGATATGTTGACATGAAAACATACAAAATAAGCCAGTTGGATTGGGTGAGAGGCCACTCGTATCCACCTAGATAATGTGTGAGGCTTCAAAAATCCATAGAAGTGTATAACTCACAATTATAAAGAATTATAGAAGGTCGTGCTGAACAAAAATGGACACGAGGAACCAGTTGGTATAGGTGGGTGGCCCCCAATATCCACCTGGATCAGATGGTGGTCTTGTGAAATAATATGTAATGAAGGAACCATTGAAAAACATGAACAACTACCAAGGAAAGTTTATCAACATGTGTGTAGTTGATTTCTGGTCCTATCAAGCCTCAGTAAAGATAGTAGATAACATGCTCTTTGAGTGCATCATCCTCTTGGACCAAGACCATGCCAATAGTGGACTCTCCGGCAGCCAAAAACAATAAGAAATACTTTCCATAATCTAGCGAAATGAGCAGAGGGGTAGACATCAAATCATATTTAAATTCTTTGAAAGAGCATTGAGTCACTTCATCCCAACAAAATGGGACCCATTTTTTCAATAGATGCATAAACCCTTTAGCAATATCGCCATAGTTGGAAAAAAAATGTCAAAGAAAGTTGGCTTTCCCCTGTAGAATTTGAAGTTGGGGAATTATGTTTGGGTGAGGCAATTGAACTATCCCTCAACCTTTAGAGGATCAACCATGATCCATTTAGTTGACATGATAAAACCTAACAAGCATCCTGATGTCACACAAAAATTACACTTATTTGTTTTCAGGTGAATCCAATAGTAGCGAAACCTCTCAAACATAAGTCATAAATGGGTGGGATGATCAGATATCTTATGAGAAAGTGATGCCAAATCATCAAGATATGCCTCGAATATTTGTTTGAGGTCATGGAAAGAAAATGACATGGCCCACTGAAAAGTGGCTCTAGCATTCTTATGGCCAAAAGGAATTTTTTTCTATGCAAATGTACCCCAAGGAAAAATAAATTCATTTTGTGTTGGTACTCAGGCTTGATATGAATCTAGTTGTACCCTGAAAAACTGTCCATAAAAGAAAAGACCTCACAACCTGCACATTCATCGATAATCTAGCCAATGAATGGGGTTCGAAAATTATCTTTCGGGTAAGCTTTGTTCAGGTCACGAAAGTGCTTACACATGTGGATTGTACCTTGATTTTTATTGACAGGAACAGGGTTCGACACCCATTCCATTAATTGCACAAGATAGATGAAACCAACTTTGATGTGTTTCTCTACCTCATCTTTGATCGTCATTGCCTTGCGAGGATTGATTGGGAAAATCTTTTGTCATACAGGCTTAACATCGGGGTAATTTTTGATATCGTATTCAATGATATGTGGGTCAATGCCTAGCATCTGCTCATAAGAACAGCAAAATATGTTGCGAAACACTTTAAATAATTCAGTGTAGATATGAATCTCTTCGAGGGAACAATCTGCTCCAACGAAGATGTCTTCCATGATGTCATGGGTTCTAGAGATGTTGATAGGAATTGTTTCAGCTATACTTTCCATATTTCCCTCGACATATATTTTGTGTGTGGCTAGAGGGTTAATAGGGCAAGGGGCCTATCTATTCATGGTCATAATGAACTTTCCTGCCTCTATTCTCTTCAGATCTGGTAAAAAATAAGATTTGTGGTGAATATCATCCCAAGGTCTGTCTGGACCATTCATTGCCTCCAAAATCACCTCGTTAAAGGGAAAGACTAATTCCAAAGGATTGTAAGTGGCTAGAAAGTCTTGAGCCCAAATAGGCTCAAGAACGGGATCTAGCTCCTATGGGGGAGCTAGATCAGGGTTGGTCAAGGATTGCTGGACAATACTATACATAACCTCAGCAACGGATAAGGGTATTTTCATTCCAGGGTTCCCTATCCCTTCCATCAAAGTTGATGGAGGAGGTAAAATCCAGGGGTCGTTAAAGTAACTCATTCTAAAAGACGTGACTTGAAAGATTGCATCCTTTGTCTAGTCGGGGATAGACAAAATGAACTTGACATCATTAGGAGGTGACAGATAATCAAAAGTCCCCATTAAATATGGAAACAATATAGAACCTAAGTTGACAGTACTTGATTACGGGTTGTCAATCATCGGGACTGTGGATGCCCCCGATGAAGGGTCAAGATGAGAGAAGGATAACTGATCAACGATTATGATCTGCCCTTTGTGAGGAAAACATAAGACCCAAAAAATGGTGGATAAAACCATTGTCATAGTGTAGGTCCAAATCTTCCCTAACAAAATATTATAGTCAAGAAGTGCATCGACTACTTCTACTTCGACGCACATAGTTTTTCCCTCCAACTGCACGAGGAAGGAGAGAATTATACCATGTTCTCTAAAAGATCAATCGTCAAATGAAATTATCAACATGGGTGACGGAGACAACTCAGGTTGGCCAATGGCCTTCCAACATGCCAAATACATCATGCAAGTCAAGGCACCCTCATCAACCACTGTACGGAAAATGTTGCGTGTCAATGATTTTGTGGCATACACTAATACTATCTGAAAAGCGACGTGGTGAGGAAGATGAGGTTTATAATTTGTAGGGTAAAAAAAAATCATTCATAAGTTAGTAGTCTTGATCGCTCCCAAGGAATACAATAATGTTTTTCTCTATGAGGGGCAACTCTGGAGGACCTCCAGAGTAAACATTGCACAAGGAGTTTGTGCCATATCCTCCACGATGGAGTAATTTTGAGCAACCCTTCCATTTGATTTGTGAGAATCCTTTTTAAACGCACCCTTAGCTATGCAAGTTATATTTTCTCCCACATTATTCTCAATTTGAAGAGAAGGAAATGGATTGGAGGATTATTTTCCCTTATCAACAGATTTTGGTGCTCCATAATTATGAGCCCTGGTCTAGAGATGAGCTTCAGACTTCATCATATAAATGTTTGTGGCTTCATTGTTAGCATTAGGCATGGGGGCTCCCTAATTTCCCCCAGTCGCATTCATGGATGGGGAAGCTTGAGCCAAAAGTTTCCCTTGTGGAAAATGGTTGGTTAACACGGCAAGCTATTGTTGTGCCAATAGCTTTTGGGATTCCTCAAGTCGAGGGCATTGATGAGTTAAGTGGTCATCTGTACAAATCTTACACAGAAATTTCACCTTCCTCTTTTTGTTTCTTCCCTCACCATCACTATTCACAGCCTTCTTATCTCCCTTACCCTTCTTGTTCTTATATTTTCTCTTTCCCTCGAATTGTTGGTTACCCTTGGGATTTACCGATTGCACACTATGTACATCCAATGTTTGGGTTTGGGCCAGCCGAACTAGGAGTTTTCATGGCCACAGTCTGTTGAATCGATAACTATTGTAACTGATATATGGGATAGCTCTATGTTGAGCCTACTATTCCGTCAACGTGAGGCCCAGACTTCTATTTGGGTCTTGTCAAAATTCAATTGTGATGATTCGGGAAGGATCTCGTATAGCATACCAGATTGAGAGTAAATTAACTCCAGTTTTTGGGTTCTCATGATATCCTATTCTTCAGAAAAAAACCCAAATGTCACGATGTATTTGGATACACAAGGAACCAAGAAATTTAGGAACCACTCAAGAAAAAATGTGGGAGGGACCTTAACATTGATCAAACTCTTTTGTCATCGCCATTGTCGAATGTGATTCGAGATATGGTCGGATTTTGTTTTCTCAAAGTTGGAAAGAAACTCGATGTTGGAAACGTATCTTACCAGTAACTGGAAATGGTTTAAGAAGACCATATTCAAGTCTATAAAGTAAGAATACTTTGAGTTGTCAAGATTGATATACCATTTCCTGCCACCCCCTATAAGAGTGCATTGAAACAAACAAAACAAAATGAAATCATCCTTTAACGAGTTGGATGAGCACCATAAATGGAATGTCGTAACATTATCACCTAGATCTATGCCAGGATTTCCTTAAAACTTAGGGATGTCTGAGGGAAACTTAATCAGCATGGGGGGCCAACGTGGATCATGCATATCGGGTCATTCAAAATTCTTGACAAGTCTGGAAAATGCAGAGTTTCCAGGAAAGGTAGTCTATGTTGTGGTGGATTCAAATGAAAAGAGAGGCCTGGATTTTGGCTAGCACCAAGTTTCCGAGAAAAGTTTGGCTGTTGGGAAGGGTTTTGGTAGAAACCATGGTGGTCCTGTCCAGTAAAAGGAGTCTACATTTTATTTTGCATCGTTGGTTAATTCCCATAGTTGGATGACATGATTTATGTAGGGATTTCTTCCTACACAGTATTGCAAGAATCTTGGTTGTGGATGCCCCCAACCGACCCTCTTGGCATAGGTATTGAAACATGCTCGCGGTTCCACTGAGTTTGGGAGGGGTTTCCCCTGATCGAAATCCATTGCAAAGGAAATGAGCCTTGCCAATGATTTCCAAGAACTTGTGAGTAAACTTATTTCATCACTCCTTGTGAAGGAATGAAACCTTGCATAGGGTTTGGTTGAACAAAAACAAGGTTTCCCCCTACTAAGAAAGCAGGCGATGAGAAAGCATTACTTTCAAACACATCGAACAAAGAAAAAGGCATAGATCCTACCAGAGTCATGTAGGACTAAGGTCCATGACTCCCAACACTGAACAAAATAGAGTTGGTGTTAGGGCCAATCGAATACTAGAAAATTCCTTCGATCGAAGGGGACGAAGGAGGAATATGACCCCTCTCATAAGGGATAGCATTGAATGGGACAGTGGTTCCCGCGAGAGATCCTTGTAAGGGAGAATTAGATTTCCCTGCACCCAAAAAAATATCCTGTAGAGTACAGTAGGTTAGGACCAAACTAGAGTCAAAACTTGGCATCCCATATGAAAAGGGAGCACCATACATGTTCTAGATAGAGGGAACAATGGTCAGAGTCGTTGAAGGGATTGCACCACTACCCGAAGTAGTGGGTGTCTAGACAGTCATCGTCCTAATAGGTGGAGGTGGGGGAGGAGGCATGGAACCTCCTCCCAAGGCAGCCAAGATAGGAGTATGAGCACTGCCAACAGAAGTAGCACTAAATTCTTCCATTGATGTCATCTAACAAATTGATGTTCAGGTGAAGTCACCTGAGGCAAGACTATCTGACTAAGAACTAGCGTTGATAAGTCAGTGATCGGAGGGTTTGTGGGCCTGAAGCCTACAACTTCAAGGTTAGAAATAGTGGAATCCTTTGGTGTAGGAAGGTATTCGCTAGGATTTGGTTTAGGTACAATTTCTTGTGGCTCGATCACTTCAAATGAACCCTCTTGATCTATCATGCACCTCAGTGGTGGTGGAGGTGGCTCCAAAGTAACCGGTGGCAGGCCTTGAAGCCTACATGAATGACAGAGTTGTTGATCTTCTACCTTGTGAAATGATCAACCGACACTCTAAGGTTGAGCTAGTACGAAACACATAGCACACACTAAAAATTTCCTAACAGCAAATCAAGCAAACAACTGACTGGCAGGAAGAAAAGTTACGACAATCGACACTAGAGAAACTTACTAGTGCAAGTGTAACCCAAACATGCAAACACCCTCTAGGTATAATTTGCAAAATGTGATCTGATGTATTCCCTAGGTACCATGGTATACCCCTGCAATCACCAATGTAAGTCCCTACAAAATAGGGAACTAGGTTTCCAACTCGCAGTTAGACACCAGGTGGGTACAGTCGATAGTCGGGATGATCGTAATTAGAAGGATAACAAAGTATGAAGCCTTTCAAGGGTACCGAAGGAAAATGGTCCAGAAGACAACTAAGGATATTGAATGGATTCAAGGTCCCCAAGGCTCCGTATTCAAATTCAATCAATGTTATTCCCAAGAACGACCCTCAATACACAATCCCCACTGCGCTAGGTCTGACTTTGGAGGGGGTATCTCCTCTACCTTTCCTTACGTGACCTTGTGTTTAGCTCCTTTGTTAGAGGGGGTCTTGGATGTCTCTTATGAAACTGGACTCTAACACTCCCTATCACAAACTGTTATGTTTTTTTAAGCGACCTTGAAGAGTTTCCTATCCACACCTATTTCAAGGCCCTAGAGACTAGACTACTTGGTGAACCCTACAAACAAAATTCTAGTTTATTTTAGGTGTTAAACATTGATTTTAATTGGCTTTATTTACTCAAAAGGGTATGAACATGCAACTTATGGTGTTTACAAGAGATGAAAGAGAAGAAATGAAAAATTTAGAGCATTTGTGCAAAATCAAACTAGGTTCCACTATTGAAAAATGGATTTTAAATCTTTGTAAATTAAAAATTTTCGAAGTAAAGTAGTCCAAGATCCTAAAATGAAAGAAGTTTCCTAGAATGCATTTTTCATTTTACAATCTATATGCAAACTACTAAAATTTCAAGGAAATATCAAAGAAGGAACTTTGGAAATACAATTATTTTCTTTAGTAAGAAACTGTAACGCTCCCCCGGCTGTCATCCAACCCACTGGCCGGGAAGACGCTACTTTGCAGAACAACATCATTTTATGCTTAATTAATAACATGCATTTAAAATAGGTTAAACACATTTCAACTCAGAGTCAGCACAAAATTACTATTGACATAAATAATCCATGGAATTAACATTAATTCATATGCACAGTAGAATACATGATAAATATAAATACACAGACATGCAAAACATAATTAAAACATCATCTGGTACTTATCTTTGAAATGGTGGTAATTCTACCAACCACGTGTAGGCCTTCCATGAACCTCCCAGCCTTAGACCACGCTGCTCATCAAGCTCAGCAGTGGGTCACCCCTGAGCTGGGACTAAGCTCCACCCCAAGGTAAGGAATCCTAGGCTAGGTTGAGTTTATAGGGAAAACAACACAAAACAGCTGGAAGGATTCTTCCCAGGATGCCATCTTACGCCCACTACTCCCAGACTCTCATTCCCCACATGCCTATTCTACCCAAGAGTATACACCTTCACAAGCACAGTCCATCGGTGCTACACCTCCCTCTCTGGGTCTCGGTAAGAGGCCAGATCAGAAAGTCTCAGAGATTGAAGCTGGTGCTGGACACTCTCTGGAAGAAACCACTTCCCAGCAAACTCTCTCACCTGGAGAGAGTTGTTCACAGACCTGAAAACCTACCTCTTCCAACAAAAATCACCTCCCTCACCTGGAGAGAGATTACACATAGGCTAAGCACGAACTCACACTGGCCAGTAATCCACGTGCAGTCCAGCACTGCATGGCCACAACAGCCGACTGGGAAAACGGACACAGGCTTCCTAAATAGGCTCAACAATCATGAAATAGACTCACGGTTTTGGTTTCGGGATTGCACAAGGTGTACAGAGATCCCACGCACAGGCTCAAACTATTCAAACAGAGGTTGTATCGGCTATCTCAGAAATCAACACAAGCTTTTCAGCCTTTAGGGTTACACCAGGGTATTCTTGCAGAGGTCAGACCATTCACATTCAGACGGTCAAGTAGAATGGAGGAGGAACCCCCAACATGGCTCATCTCAACCATTTTATTTGCATGTGCCTGGGTTGACACTTTTCATCCATGCAACTGCATGGGTTCCTTCAACATCTGT
>JASDQU010014156.1:191834-215375 GCA_032191745.1 Picea mariana
AGGAAAGATACTAAATGAATGCACCTTTAGTCATTGTGGTTAGTGTAGACCCCGTTCGCTTGTTGTCGCCTCCTAGATCATAGATCTCCTCCAAAATTTGACCTACAAAAGATTAAGAATACAATGAAACAACATATGCAACCTCTACTAATCACTTTAAAAGTATAGACATAGATATAAATGCGTAAATTAACAAAAGCATGTAAACATAGGGTTTTGGAACAAGGATGAAATATTTTATTCAATTTCAAGACAAAAAGGATTACAACCTTTGTTGAAAACTGCTCCATGAACCAAGTCCGTGCTCCTCTCTCATGACTCCAAGTGCATCAATCCCACATTATATTCTCGCAACCAACATATCACCAAGGGAAGGAGGAAGGGTTGTATAAGGAGAAAGGCTGGAGGGGAAGGTTGAGGCTAAAACTCAGAATAGGATGCAAATCTTAGGCTAAGAAAGGGAAGGGATTTTTGTAGAGTTTTCTTATTCTCTTGATTATATTCATAAATGACACCCCAATACCTCTTTTTATATGAGAAAAATGTGGTTATTTGGTTTGGGGATGGGCTACGAGGGGTAAAATGGTTAGGAAACCCTCCATATCTCGTAAGCTTCTCCAAATTGCATACAATAGTTTTTGAAACTTTTGGAGGTAAACGTGGGCTATCTAGCATGCAACATGTGTGTGTACGGGGGATAGCTAGCTTGAAACAATCATGTGTACACGAGCTATTAGTTCATCAAGGCGCGTACAATCTCCAAAAAATGGTTTTAAAAAAAAAATCCTCGGCATTATTTTGGAAAAGTATGCAAATGGGAGGGCCAATGTCTTGTATGCACAGATAAGGATTTTTTGGACTATAACAATGATAGTCAAAAACAATAAGGCTTCAAGAATAAGAAGGATTCAGAAGAGTAACTCCTTTCATAAGATCTTCAATCCCAGGTATCAAACTATTTTTTTTGGTTTATGTTATGCATGTAATAATTTTAAACATAAAGCTGTAAATTACAGAGAAAGTAGCAGAAACACAAATAACTTTGAAAGTGAAGCACAAAATAGTTATCCAAGAAGGCCTAGTGAAACACAGAGAATAAGCTACAATAGGGTTGAATCCTTGAGCATTGAAGTGGAATGCTACAAGTGAAACAACTTTGGACACATGACCAAAAATTGTAGAATGATAGTGCCTCCTAGAGAATCACAATAGAATAACAATAGTCATGGAAAGGAACCTTAGAAAAGAATATGGATAAGAAAACATAATCAGTATAAAAATGAAGAATTCACACTCTCTCTACAATATAAACATAAGAAATGTGGTTGGTATGTTGACAGTGGCTTCTCAAAGCACATGACAGGTGATGAGGACAGGTTTCTGACATTGAGAAAGGAAAGAGATGGATCAGTCTCCTTTGCAAATGACGAGTAAGCTAGAATCATTGGAAAGGGCACAATCAAAATTGGAAATAAGAATGCCAAAGTAGAAAATTTTCTACTAGTGGAAGATAGAAACATAATATTCTAAGTGTAAGTCAAATCTGTGACCAAGGTCATAAATTTATGTTCGATTCACAGAAGTGCGAGATAAGAAAATCAAGTTCAAGCAAATTGGTTGCAACAATTGTAATAAATTCAAGAAACATATAGTACATATTAAGTGAAATTGGAATGAAAAGTGTTGTCTAGGAAAGGAAGATGAAGTTTGGCTATGGCACAGAGGAATGGGTCACACAAATTTTGATAACCTCGTCAAATTCAGCAAAAACAAAGTAGTCAGAGAAATTCCCCAGATCACAAATCCAACCAACACTTTATGCTAGCATTGTCAACAAGGAAAACAAACAAAGACCAGGTTCAAATCAAAGGAACACTCCACAACAAGACCGTTGGAAATTGTGCATACTGATCTAGTTGGACCAACTAGAACAAAGAGTTTAAAAGGTGAGCAATATTTTATTTTATTAGGTGATGATTATACAAGGATGACTATAGTTTTTTTTCTCGGGAAGGAATCAAAAGAATTTGAAAACTTCAAGGTATACAAGGAAATGGTTGAAAATGAAATGGATTCAAAAATCAAACGTTTGATATCGGATAATGGAGGAGATTTTACTTCAAATGAATTTATGGATTTTTGTAGCAAGCAGGGAATAAAAAGACAATTCTCCATTGCTAGGACACCTCAATAGAATGGAGTCGTCGAAAGAAAGAACATGATAGTACAATAAATGGCTCAAAAAATGATAATGGATTCTAAGTTGATAGACACTTTTGGGACACATGCAATGCATATAGAAGTTCACATTCAAAACAAATTAACGCTCAGAAAAAACACTTATAAGAATCCCTATGAACTATGGAAAGGAAGACAAGTGAATGTGAAGCACTTCAGAGTTTTTGGAAGAAAATGCTACATTAAAAGAGAAGATGACAGAATGGGAAAGTTTGATTCTCGTGTGGACAAAGGAATACTTGTTGGTTACTCAAGTACAAGGAAATCATACAAATGTTTCAATTTAAAGCTCACCAAAGTTGTGGAAAGAATCAATGTAAGGGTTGATGAGACAGGTGGACATAAAATAAAGGAAGAAGAAAAGGAGTTAGTGGAACATGTTTACGAAGAAGAAGAAAACGGTGAAGAAGTAGTAGAAGGGGAAGATGAAGAAGACCATATAGAAGTAGAAGAGAAAGAATAGAAAGCATCTCCAAATACACCTATCAAATGAATACAGAAGAATCATCCCTTAGATCATATTATCATAAACAACAATGTTGGAGTTGAGATTAGAAGAAGAATTTGTTCACTAGAACAACTCCACCTAGTCCCGTTATCTTCGATTGAACCAAACATTTTTGAAGAATCCAACAAGGATGAATTCTGGAAAAGGTCCATGGATGAAGAGTTGGATCAGATAGAGAAGAATGATACTTGGGAATTGGTTCCAAGACCAAGGTACAAGAATGTGATTGAAAAAAAGTGGATCTTCAAAAATAAATTGAATGAAGATGGACAGGTTACCATGAAAAAAACTATATTTGTATGTAAAGGATATTCACAGGTTGAAGGTATCAAATTTGAAGAGATGTTTTCCCCAGTTTCCATAATGGAAGAAATCAAATTCATCCTAGCTTATGCATGCTATTGANAAAGTAGAAAATTTTCTACTAGTGGAATATAGAAACATAATATTCTAAGTGTAAGTCAAATGTGTGACAAAGGTCATAAATTTATGTTCGATTCATAGAAGTGCGAGATAAGAAAAGAAGGTTCAGGAAAATAGGCTGCAACAACTGTAAGAAATTCAAGCAACATATAGTATGTATTAAGTGAAATTGGAATGAAAAGTGTTGTCTAGGAAAGGAAGATGAAGTTTGGCTATGGCACAGAAGAATGGGTCACATAAATTTTGATAACCTCGTCAAATTCAGCAAAAGCGAAGTAGTCAAAGAAATTCCCCAGATCACAAATCCAATCAACACTTTATGCTAGCATTGTCAACAAGGAAAACAAACAAACACCAGGTTCAAATCAAAGGAACACTCCACAACAAGACCGTTGGAACTAGAACAACTCCACCTAGTCCCATTATCTTCGATTGAACCAAACATTTTTGAAGAATCCAACAAGGATGAATTCTGGAAAAGGTCCATGGATGAAGAGTTGGATCAGATAGAGAAGAATGATACTTGGGAATTGGTTCCAAGACCAAGGTACAAGAATGTGATCAAAACAAAGTGGGTCTTCAAAAATAAATTGAATGAAGATGGACAGGTTACCATGAAAAAAGCTATATTTGTATGTAAAGGATATTCACAGGTTGAAGGTATCGACTTTGAAGAGATGTTTTCCCCAGTTTCCATAATGGAAGAAATCAAATTCATCCTAGCTTATGCATGCTATTGAGCCTCCAAATTGAAATCCCCATTACTGTATTTTACTCCTCATTTATACCTTTTTGGCCTACCTAAGCTCGAATCAATGATAAATAACAATACCTCCAGTCACTGATAAGGTCATAAGGTAAAGTATAATTGAATTCATGCATTTTGTGGTTTATTAAGCTAGGAGAATAAATATTTCATGTACTAATGATTAAAATTGTCATGTGTAGCCTTTGACCTTTGGATGAGTCCAACACTTCTATGTCAGCTAAGTTATCCGGTACTTATGTGTTAGATTTCCCACTTTCCTAATCCAGTACCAAGCACACCTTTCGTTCAAATCTAGATCCCACAAACCATTCACTGTCGTGATCCGGTACCAACGATCACAGATTGTTCTAATCTGGTACCAACCAATTGCGTACTGTTTGGATCCGGTACCATCTACCGAATTTCACCTGTCACAATCCAGTACCAATACAAGAAATAGAGTATGCTAAGATTGGCTCCAGATCATGCCCAGGATAATTGTTGAGTGTTTATGAAATCATCAAAGTTCTAGAAAGACTATGTTAAGCCAGTTTTTTTATTGCTTCATCTTCATACACTTCGTGTCATGAGGATGAAGCTTAAAATATGTAACCGAATATATAAATTTGACAATTGTTGATTCATAAAAGATTTCACCTCCTTTTGTTTCACGACTAAGACTGTTTAAATAGTCATGACAAGGATGATGGAAGGAGTATAGAGATATCATAACACAACATATGAAGCATCGTTACATATTGTAGAACATATCCTGAGTTGAAGTTTAATAGAAGGATGACATTTATTTCCATGTATTGATCATTTATGAATGAATGTGAGTTGAGTTGTTAAGTATATTTCCATGATTTGAGGTTTTGAGAAAGAGTGATGTGTGGATTAAAGGCCAACTTACTGTAGACTCCAGTCATTGACCTATTGAAGTGGCAAGGGACCACTGCCCAACAAAGGTCAACATCCTTATAGAATAGTGTTAACATTTGATTTGAATAGTATAATTGTTAGATTAGCTGAAGCTTTGATTCTTTCGGATAATAGTAGTATAGTTCAGTTTAGGATTTTGATTATATGATTGCTTAGGGATCTTTATTTACTGTATTTTACATATGCTCTATTTTTGTTCTTATGAGTTTGATTTTGGTTAATGGACATGGATGTTGGTAGCAGTAGTCAAACATAATTCAAAAAGGACTAGTGAAGTTCAGAATAGAATATTGTGAACCACAACATACTCAATATACTAGCTATTGAACTACCCATGCTATGTCTTGATGATTGATGTGTGATTTCCCATTCAAAAGTTTGATTGCATAGTTGACTTTTTGGGTTAGATAACAGAGTCGATCTGTGAAAGGAATCCATCTCATATTTTCATGTGCCCCAATAGAGTAGATAGCTTCTCTGTGAAAGGAAACCAAAGTATGTTTCAGTTTGCTTCTTGATACAGATTATTTCTATACTCATGACATTAGAATTACCTCTCTTACTGGTGTCTTGTAACTCTGCTCATTACGAATCTTGGATTGATAATTAATGAGTGAATTATACTAATCATATAAGCAACACAACATTTTGGCGCCGTTTTCGAGGAGTTGCAAATGGTAGGAAGTGATTTTAGCTTAGGTTGTTTACATAAGTTTTGAATAATTTTAAAGGTTGCTTGAGGGAGGAGGATAAAACGCTTAATACGTGAGTGAAGAGCCATGTGGCCACTAGAGAGGGGTTCTCCGAAGCCAGGTTGCCTTCTTACCTTCTATATAGAATTAGGATTTCAATTGAGTTAAGTATCAAATTTTTATTTTTTATGCATAGATATAGAAATAGTAAGGGTAGATGTGTAAGCTCTAAAGATTCAAAGACAAACCCCCCCCACTAATTCAATTGACATTGGAGCAGGAAAAATTCCACCAGGAGGTAGCTCAAGCGGATCTAGTGAGGCTCCAGAAGAAGAACCTAGAACTAGAGAAACAACATTGGGGAAGATAGAACGTGAGTCGAAATGAAGACACACAAAACCCAGTTTCTGAACCATCTATCATTGGAGGAGGAGCACCTAGCGAAATGGCATAAGAAGAAAGAAATGAAAATGAAGCCACTGACACTGAGACCTCCGGGTTTCCAATCTTGGATATTTCCAGAAACATTAGCATGAAGAATATCCCACTATCATCATTACCCACTTTCATAGGTATGCCAACTGAAGATCCAGACTTATTTTTATTCGAGTTTGACATATTATGTAGAAGCTATAACTACTTAGATGATGCCCAAAAACTTAAGCTCTTTCCAGCCACGATAAAAGACTCAGCCTTGATATGGTTCATGAGCTTAGGAGAAAATACAATTCTCTCTTGGAATCAGATGAAAGAAACATTTTTACAAAAATACCAAGATTATTGTAAGGATAATGCTAAAAATGACATTTTCAAAATGCAACAAACAGATGATGAGATCCCTGAAGACTGCTTAGAAAGGTTCTTATACAACTATCAGAAATCAAAATTATTCACCACAGGACCAACTGTAGTAAGAACTGTATTTTTGAAAGGTCTTAGAGATGACTGCATAGAAGTTTTAAATTTGTTAAGTTCAGGAGATGTGCACCAAAATCCATTTGCAGAAATTATAGATTACTGTAGAAGATACTCAAGGGGACAAGCTAAAACGGGCAAAGTACCAAGAGATTCTTTTAGTAGAAATTCAAGACAAAGCTCAGAGACTGTCACCAGAATTGAGTTAGGAAACTTATTGGATAACTTTAAAACAAACATCTTGAGCAAAATCAGTAACCAGTTAGATACCCTAAAACTTAAAAACAAACAAGAAGAAGAGGTTGTTTTTGCAATCTTTTGTCCTAAATGTCGAAAGAAGCACCCTGAGAGAGAATGCCCATTAAATGTCATAGAACTCTCTGGCCTATGTACTCTAGAGCACCCCACATCTGAGTGCCCAACTTTTCTTGAGCTGCAAGCCATGTATAGGGGAGGGGGAGTCTCACAAGAACAACTGTACCCCTCTAGGAGGCCTTGGAGAGCACAAAACCAAAATGCATTTTATGACCCTAATACACAATACCAACAGAAACAATGGGGTCCTCCTCCAATGCCTTATTCCCAATGGATACCTCAGCAAGCTCAAACTCAACCTTGGCAACAAGGTTGAGGGGGGCCTGTGTATGGGAATCCCTCTTACCCTACATATCCACAATATACCACAAACATTTCCCAATTATTACCTAGATTTAACCCACCTCCGATGCAATATTTACTTCCACCTCCTATACAACAACAATTCACAGCACCCTTGAACCCTAACCACCACCAGCAAACACCTATAAATGCCAATCAACAGCCACAAAACCAAGCTTCCCACAACCCTCCTAGACCAGCAACAATTCCTGCCCATCCAATTCCTAACCCCAATAATCGACCCACCCACCCTGTGTAGAATGCAGAAATCCAAACCTTTCCCACCTATGAAAATCAACTAAGATCAAGGAAATTTGTAAATCAATCAAATTCTGGAGTAATAATTCAAGAAGAAAATGATATTCATTATGAACAAGAAAACACTCAAACCACCCCTGAAGGAGAGACTTCCACTCATATCCCAACCACTTCTCAGTCTGTAGGAGTACCTCAACAAGTTAATCTTCCACCCTACCCCGAAAGACTATTAGTGAAGAAACCTGACCCACCCTTGCACAAAGACATAGAGGATGAGTTACGAAATGTATGTATAAAAATACCCCTGTTGCAAGCCATCAAAGATATCCCCATATATGCCAAAATCATAAGAGATATTTTCCTTAAGAAACCAAGAAGGAAGAAGAAGGAACCTCCCCTTGTTCAAGTAGTAGGACAATTATCTGAATTTATTCCCAAAATGCCATATAAATATAATGACCCTGGGCATCCAGTAGTCACTGTTGAAATTAATGGTATTTCCTTACCAAACACACTCATTGATTTGGGTGCAGCAATTAATGTAATGCCTTTTGAAACTATGAAAAAACTTGAAATCAACCAGTTAAGACCAACCCAAACCATGATAGAGTTGGCAGATAAGTCAGTCATTATCCCCACAAGAAGTTTAGATGATGTCACAATTACACTAGATTCTTGGGAATATCCAGTAGAATTTATAGTCATTTATTCTAAATCATCCTCCAAACTAGGACACCCTGTGGTTCTTGGCCACCCTTGGCTGGCCACAGTAGATGCCTTTATCAGTTGTCAGTCTAGCGAGATGACTATATACAATGGCACACATAGCCAAAATATTGTTCTCTTCCCTCCTGCCCAACCGACACAAGAGATACCTCTTTGGTTAGAAAACCCTTATGGAGAGGAAGATTGCATCCGACCCCTGTTGACACTTGAAAAAGTAAAAGGTGTGCAAGAACAATCAGATAAACAAGTCTTAAGTTTATTTTTGGTTGATACAAATTGCAATGAATATCCTAGGTCTTTTGCAAAATTGTCACACATTTTCAATTCCGAATTTCAACAACCTTGGCACCCTAATATCACTCAATTATATACTTTATCACCATCTTCATCAGAGAAGAAAGAAAGTACTGAACTTGTTCATATTATCCCAGGAAAACCTTTGTATATCAACTCTAGTTTGGAACCAGAACAAAAGATACAAGTAATTGAAATGCTCTGAAGACAATTTGATGCCTTTGCATGGGATTATGCAGACATGAAAGGCATTCATCCTGACACATGCACACATCATATATACACTAATGACCAAATCAGACTAGTTAGACAGCCTCAACGAAGGATGAATCCATCCCTCAAAGATATTGTAAAGGAAGAATTGCAAAAACTCCTTCAAGCCAATCTCATATACCCCATTTCAGATAGTCAATGGATGTCTCCACTTGTCATAGTTCCCAAGGAAAATGGTAAGTGGATAATATGTGTATACTTTAGGGAGTTGAACAAAGCCACCCATAGGGATTATTTTCCCTTACCATTCATTGATCAGGTGTTGGATACCTTGTCCAAAAAGAAGTATTTTTCATTCCTAAATGGGTTCAGTGGTTATAACCAAATACAAATAGCATCCGAAGACCAGGAGAAGACCACTTTCACCTGCCTATGGGGAACCTATGCTTATAGGGTTTTTCATTTTGGACTTTGCAATGCCCTAGCCACTTTTCAAAGGGTTGTCCTGGCCATTTTCTCTGACTTGACCAATGATTGCATAGAAGTCTACATGGATGACTTTACAGTCCATGGAAATGACTTCCAGGAAGCTTTGACTAGTCTAGAAAAAGCATTGATTAGGTGTAAGGAAACTAATCTTTCTCTAAGTAATAAAAATTCAAAGATGATTCTCACTGAAGGTATTGTTTTGGGACATCACATGTCTGGTTTTGGAATGAGAGTTGATCCCAAAAATATTCACATTATCACACAAATCAGGAAACCTTCCTCACAAAAGGAAGTTCACAGCTTTTTAGGGCATGCTAGCTACTATAGAAGATTCATTTCAAATTTTACAAGCTTAGCTATTACCTTATTTAAGTTATTATCTAAAGAAGCTAAATTTAATTGGAATGATGAATGCCAAGTATATTTTGAAATTCTAAAACAGAAATTGTCAAGTACTCTTGTATTAAGAGGACCAAATTGGTCCCTTCCTTTTCATATCTGTACCGATGCCTCAGACACAGCCCTCGGAGCAGTTCTTGGACAAAGGGAAAATCAGATGCCTTATGCTATTTACTTTGTTAGTAAAAACATTTCCCCAACATAAGTTAATTATACGGTCACAGAAAAAGAATTGTTAGTTGTAGTCCATGCTATCAATAAATTTAGACACTACATTACAGGATATCAAGCTTCTGTACACATTGATGATTCAGCCATCAAATTCCTAATGAAAAAACCTTTAAAAATCCCTAGAGTTACAATATGGTTGTTATTATTACAAGAGTTTAGCATCAATATTATTGATAGACCTGATAAGGATAATCTTATGGCTGATTTCTTATCTAGAATGATTCATCTGGGAGATAATGAACCAATAGATGATAACTTTCCTGATGAAAATTTGTTTTCTCTTTCTACATTTACTCCTTGGTATGCATATGTAGCTAACTATCTTGTAACAGGGAAGATGCCTCAGAAATTGTCTCCTAGAGAAAAACAGAAATTAATTCAGCTAAGTGCAAACTACATGTGGCATGATGATTGTATTTACAAAATAGGACCAGATTTGGTAATCAGGAGATGTGTAAGGGAAGATGACATCCATGATATTCTGCAAGCCTTCCATGATGGTCCTTGTGGAGGCCACTTTGCTGACAAGAGGACCACTTATAAAGTTTTGCAATCTGGTTACTATTAGCCTAATATTTTCAAAGATGCCAGAACTTATGTATCCAATTGCGATGAATGCCAATGAATGGGTAAGCCTACTGCACGAGACCAAATGTGAATTCAAGCCCAAGTAGTCATTGAGCCTTTCAAGAAATGGGCATTAGATGTTTTAGGGCCCATTAACCCTGCATCTAAAAAGAAAAATTATATACTTGTATGTACTAAATATGTGACTAAGTGGGTTGAAGAAAAAGCCTTACCAGCTGCAAGTGAACAATCAGTGGTAGATTTCCTTTTTAATGACATCTTTACTAGATTTGGTGTACCTCAAGAAATTGTGACTAATCAGGGGACTCAATTCACCTCTCATCTAGTTAAAGCAGTTACAGAAAAGTACTCGATCAAGCACAAGAAATATACACCTTATCATCTACAGGTGAATGGACAAGTGGAATCCACCAACAAAGACATTGAGTCCATTCTTACTAAAATAATATAGCTACAACACAAGGATTGGGATGACATATTACTAGAATCCTTATAGGCTTATAGAATCACCCGGAGGAATACAAAAGGACATACACCTTATGAATTGGTGTACGGGAAGTAGGTGCTTCTGCCCATATAATTCCAGATCAAAAACTTCAGGACTGTTGTACAAGTTGTCATGAACTTAGACGAAGCTCAACAACAAAGGCTCTTGCATCTTAATGAGCTGGATGAAATCAGGCAGGAATCACTTCAAAGAACCACCCTCATTCAAGAGCATAGAACAAAATGGAATGACAAGTATCTTAAAAAGAAAAAATTTCAACCGGGAGATTGGGCCTTGTTGTATGACAGCAGGTTCAAGAACTTCAAAAGAAAGTTAACTACTCATTGGTTAGGACCTTACGAAATTGACATTGTCTATGATAATGGTTCAATCATAATAAAGATAATTGACGAACATCAAACACCCCTACTCGTGAATGGGCACTGATTGAGAATTTATAACAAACCCCTGTCAAAAGAGGAATTTTTGACACGTGTCCTACATAATTTAGATATGCAGGTGATCAGTAAGGAAGGAGATCTTCTTACTGATCCACATTGATTGATTGATTTACTTTTTAAACTTTTGTACATAGGTGTGGATTGTGTTTTGTTAATAAGCTGAAGGTAACAATGGATTTTTGTTAGTCGATTTCTATAATTTATTTGATCTTTCACGAACTTGCTAAAACATCAGTTGCAGGAATCAACAATACTATGTTCTGGTCTGGTACCAGTAGTGTTGATCCGGTACCAAAAATTCTTCTCTGGTCCAGTACCAGCAATCATGTGTTGGTCCAGTACCAGAAGTTTGTCCTCATATGGTACTATCAGGACACATCACCTGATTAACAAAGAATTTTTTACTTATGTGAAGCCATGTATTAACCCCTTAATATGGAAATAGGGAGCTGAATGCAGCATCAAATGGCAGCTCTTATGAAGTATTTTAACTTATTTTGGTTCTGTTGCTGACTAAAGGGAAGTATTTCTAATTTCTTTTGGTTTTGTTGCTAGCTAACAAGAAATATTTTAATTTCTTTTGGTTCTGTTTCTTGACAAAGAAGACATAATCTTTACCAATGTTGTTAAAGGAGCCATGCTTAATCTAATTCAAATTCTAGAGGTTTCCTTTATCTAGTATTTTAGCATGATTAAAGGGATAAAAGTATATTAGCCTATAAGTAACCATTCCACCCTAACTAGACTTCAAGAGTAATCATTGGATTATATTTATTAAAGAGTAGCATATGATTATATGAACACTCTCTGTCATGGGCACACTAGGAAAACTTTTTTGGAAGAGGATGTATTAGTACGCTAAGGTAACTTTAGGTCATTCTCTTATGGAAAAACTCATACAAATCATACATCTGGATCATTCTAAAAATGTGCATACATAAGTTTATTTTTCCTTCAGACAAATCTTTAAAGAAATTCAAATAAGACAATATACCTTCTAACCCAATACCATCCCAGCCTATAAAAGGGTTTTCATATGAGCTTCCCCTGTCACCATGCAAAAGCACTCTTTAACAAAAATAAAATAGGTGACAATGGACAAGAAGCCTCTGATGGAAAAAGGGTTTAAGAGACTAACCCGTCGGGATACTGAATAGGTCTATTGGCAATGGGTATCGATCTATGGTATGACTAGGCAAACCCATCAATGTACTGGACAAACCTGTTGGCAATGGGGAATTTTTCCTGGGGAAGGTATGTCTCTCACTAATTATCACAACTACCCCACTGGAGTACTGAACAGGCTTGCTGGCAGTGGGTTTTGGTTGAGAAATGTCTCATTTATACTTGTCTAATTGAAAAATTCACTTTTGTCATAAGAAATGAATACTACAAACAAAGGTCATTGTTGAAACTTATAAGATACAAACTCCATATTAACAAAAAAAATGAATACTACAAGCAAATGTCCACTTGAGAATTACCCTAAGTCAACTTTACTTGTCTGACATCTAAAGCCTATATTATCTAAGAAGGAAAATTCTTAAGAGTGGAGCCTTGACTAGGGAGTCTAATCTACTTATACTGTGAAATGTATCCATAACATCTAATGATAGTAAATCTCTGAAGCAAGTTAAGTTGGATCTGTTCTTCTGGAAAAATATAAAAACATCCCTATTTTCATCGTTGAATGCTACCCTTGTCAATAATTCATTAGAAGAAAGGACATTTCAATTTTTAAAAGGCATGGGATCATATACTAGGTGATAAATGTACTTTTGGAATTTGATTTCGTTTCTCATCTCTTATCAATTTTCTTCCATTTTTGAACAATGTGTCAGGCCTTTTTGCATAGGGATATGCAACATCCTTGGCATGGGGGAGGGTCAAAGAGCCCCTTTCAGGACTCTTTTTCAGACTCACGTCTCATCTATAGAGATCAGCATGTTCATCATAGAACCCTGCAAAACCACACACAAAAGAAGAAACTCGGGACAAGCATAGAATAAAGAAGTATTCATAAAGTACAGGAAATCCCAGTACTAAGCTTCTAGAAAACTCCAGCCTAAAAATATGAACTATGACAATCTTCAAACTTCAAATACAAAGGCAGTCGCATATGCTATGGGTATTGGTTATGCAATGGTAAAAGAAAAGGTAAACATGGTATTATTTACTTTCCTTTGCTTATAAAAATACAATTGATATGAAAGCGTATGCTAGATCTTATGACCTTAGTATTAAAACCATGTACCTAACTTTCACTTCCCTCATACCGATATGCTTAACCTTAATCAATTCCCTCACCACATAAGCACTTGAAAAGATGAGGGAAGAAAAAATCACATCAAATGTGTGAATGTGGGGATGAAATGAAATGAGCCTGCCCAGTAATGATAAGCCACGACCCTAAATCAAGAACGTGTTTCATTCTTAAACCATCATGAATCTATCTCACATGATTCAACACCAAATTCATTGCTTAGGGGTCCAATCGCCTATCCCAAACAACAATGATGTCTTGATACCAAACGTCCCATCCCCATCATTTCACTAATGGGAAGAAATGAAACAGCTTATCTAGGTGGCGAATCCATCCTGATGAGCCTCATCATGTCTTAATTTTTCTTTCTAGCATCTTTACTTAAACTCACCGTTTGAATTATTGAATCCATCGCCATTTTTCCTATTGTTACCCATCTCTCTCCATTTTCAGAGCCTTCTCCCCTCTATGATATCCGGTACCAAACCCTTACACTCACAACTAACTAAACCCTTGTGCTACAACCCGGTCTTCACTCATAATTTATAAACATGGTTGTAAGTAGACATGAACCGGTCTTCCAAATTTATAGGGGGACCAAGGAGTTTCTGCTATGTAGAGATAAGTATGCTAGAGCAAGATGGATGGCATTTTTTGGGGAAATTCACAGGTTGTCATAAGAAGGTATCGCATGAATTTGTTCAGAGTTATGATGGAGAGATTGTGCACATAGGAAATCTGCAGTTAACAATCAATGAAGCAACCTTAAGGGAATTCATGGGATTACCTAGCAGAGGAGCCAAGTATTTCAAAGGATTAGGAATCAAAAAGGCAATGTGCCAATGATTTTTTAAGGAAGACCATCAACACCTTGATTGGAAAAAGGGGATTTCTAGAAACTATATCAAGCAAGGATATCATCCAATGCTTGCTAGTCTTCAACGATTCCTCACTTGTGAGAGTAGGTATGTTGTAACCTTCTTATATCATCTTAGGCTTTTGTTGCACTTTGAAGGAGGCCCTGAAATTGACTTTCCATATTTTTTATGGATGAGCCTGAACAAGATGGTAACATGTGTCAAATCCCTATCCAAAACTGAGAAGAGTAGCATTTATCATCAGGGTCTAATCAAAATGTTAGTTATACATGAGATTAAGAAGAAAGGGTTTATTTGTAAAACCCTCATCACTCAACTACTTTCCACAGAAAATGAACCTGTAGAAGAATCCCAGCCTGCTCCAAATAAAATAAGGAACCTAAGGAGAAAAAGGGCAAGGCAACCCCATCATCCTCTAGAGTAGTAAAGGATAAATCTACTAAACAAATAAGACCCTCTTCTTTAGATAATAAGACTCTTAAAAGTCAAGAATCAAAAGGTAAATCAGAATTAGTGGAGGAGATCTTAGCAGTAGCGCTTGAGGAGAGGGGTCATACGTCAGAATCTTTGAGGAAAAAGAAGAGTAGAGATGAACAGTTTATAGAACAATCTCCTGTAACCATTTCACAAACACAGAAGAAGAAAAGGAAGCTTGTGAGAACCTCTGATCCATTACCCACTTGTAAAAGAACCTGTTGGCATAGGGGAAGACCCAAGTTTCAGCTCCAAGAGTGCACCAACAAGCCCTAAATACTGGCCCTTTTAGAAACACCTGCGAAGTAGATGCAGTCTCACCTGAAGCATCTATGGGGGGGCTGTAGGATAGAGATGTCTACAACCAAGGGGAATATCAAGTGGATCTAGTACTAGAATAATACAGCATGCGTATCTCACTTATCAACTTAGATCTACTCCACACAACTATAGATCAAATCTATCAAGTAATGCAATGGAAATATATCAATGACAAAGAACATAACACCAATCACACATACAACATAAGATATACGTGGTTCACCCTCTCTCTAGGGATACATCCACAGAATTGTGCTTATAATATATTAGGATGAAGCATACAGTTCTTGTCTACACTCTCAGCTAGCAGATCTTCCTTCTTCTCTTCTCTATCTCTCCCCTCCCTGTTCACCTAGATGCAGGGTTGATCTTCGCACCCAACTGAAGATCTTACACTATCAGAAGGCTCTACACTTAGCACTTCTCTCTCACACACACAACAATAATCACTCATGCGAGTCACAAAAACTAGAACGAACCCTCTTCCCTCATCTAGATTCTTATTTATACATTACAATAGCTCACCAACATCCTTAGGTCGAAACCTAGGTGTCAAAACCCTAGATACCAAAACCCTAGGTGTCTAAAACCCTAGGTCAACTTGACCCACGTTTTCAGGGCTTCGCCAGCCTGTCTTTCCTTCCTTCTTGTGCGGTGCTCCAAAGCATACAACAGTGGCTTTTTCTACTTGTTGATTTATCCACGATCCTTCTTTCTTGTTGATCTATCTTCCTCGATCTTCTCGTTCAATGACTTGCTTCCTTTTACTTCGCTCTGTTGTTTCTTCTCTTTTGCTCACTTCGACCCAGTAATAGTCACTGTGTCTTCTGTGCAGTTTGCATTATGCCTTTTCTTCCTTGATATTCACATACTTCCATAACCAAGGGCCAGCAGGCCCCCAACACTCACCTGTGACTCATCCTGGGGCACTTCAGATCTGATCATTTTGTTTTGCTTCAACTTTATACTGTGCAAGGAAGCCTCCTCTCCTTCCTTGTGTAGACTTTCTTTTCTGTGTCTAGTACCCAATTTCAACTACACCTAGTACTTAGACCCTTTTTCCTCATGCTTTTACTGCGAGTTGCAAGGCAGTTGGTTGTCATAATGCATTTTCAACCAGATCCCATTCACTAATCCTTCCTTCCATTCTCCATTCAAAGTCTTCAACTGCGCAGCTCCTCCTTCTATAACATAGGCGATCTCATATGGCCTGAGCCAATGCATTCTGAAATTCCTAGGATGTTTTATGAACTTACTGTCATATACCAGTACTAGATCGCCTTGCTTAAATGCCTTATTCTTGATGTGTCTGTCATGATAAGCCTTCTCTCTTTCTTTCTGTACTTGTTGATGGAATCCTACAATAAATCTGACTTCTTCTACTTTGATCAACTGTGCAAGCCTTTCTCGAACAATGCTAGTGTCCTCCATATATGTAAAGGCAACAATTCTTAGGCTTGGTACAAAATATTCCATTGGGACAACGACTTCAAGACCATACACCAACTTAAAAGGGGTCTGCATTGTTAGCTTCTTGCAAGTGGTTCTATAGGCCAATAATATTGTTGGTACACTTAAATCCCAGTCATCCCTGTTCACACTACAAATGTTCGTTAGCTCTATCTCCAAGATCTTGTTGAATGCTTCCATTGTCCCATTTGCTTGTGGATGGTAAGGCATGTTGATGCAGGAGCATCTCTCCACGTCATCTAGCCACGTCAAGCGCACGCATTCAAAGCTGAAGAGAGGCGGTGCCCTCATTTTCATTTAGAATTTAATGTAATTAAATGATTAGGTTGTTGAGCCATAGAGCCGTGCCTTTGTGCAGGCATAGAATAGATAGGCCTTTAATGTTTGTAAGGCTGAGATCTAGATCCGGATAGTAGACTATATAGCCCATTCAATGTAATTGAATAAGGTAGGTAGATTTGGAGGGAAGTGCTCGAAGAGCCCCCTAAGGTAAAAAGGGATTTGGTATCTCATTGTGGGGTGTGGAATAGGATGGGAGAAAATCTGCGAGTAGAGAGCAGAAAAGAAGGAGCCGAGACCTTGTTACAGGCCATGCTCAGGAACACCTTGTAAATATAGGCATTTGCCATATTTAATACAAAGAGAAGTTTTTCTTGCATGACTATGTGTTAAATGAATGTCTGTGAGTGTTCTTTATATGATATGAATGTATTTTGTAGGTTTGCATTTGCAGGAGTGTGTTTGATTTCAGGTGAAGGTCTTTGAGGTTTCACGCCAGGAGGGCGTGACAGAGTACTATGGTCTCTGAATACCAGTGCACTGAAGCACTTCTCAACTCTATGGAGTTAGACAAGGATGTGCTGCGGCACAGGACTGGAATCAACAACTCGACAAAGACCTGTGAGGTTGCTGAACACCTCAGGAAGTACGGTTGTGGGGAAGGAACACAGTTGCAGGCAGAAGCTCTGAGGAGTTCTGTGAAGCTCTGCCAGGTGGGCATTGATCAAACGCATAGGGTGCACAGGAAAAGATACTCTGCCAGGAGGGCATTGAGATATTGTGCAGGTAGGTACAGGGAGAAGAGAACTCTTTGAGTTCTAGAATTTAGAGGAAGAATCCGCTAAAGGATCTTCACAGGGTTGTTGGACACCCTGATAGACTCATCAAGAAGTTGCTTGATGCAGAGGATAGCCAGGAGGGCATCCAAATATTCTTCATCTGTGGGAGAAGAAGGATAAAATCCCTTAGGGGTATGAGTACCTGGAGAAGCTCAGAAGAGATAGCATGTTGCGTGAGGACTCTGCAAGGAGTGCAGGAGTCAAAGAATCCTTTGAGGATTCGGGAGTAAAATCTCAGGAGGAATGACGTCGTGGAGAATGCAAGCGAGGCTTAAAACCAGGAGCTCCCAGAAGAAAATAGACAAAGTTTGAGGCCTTTGAAAAATTGAAATTCTCCCAAGGCTAGGAAGAAAGTGTGTAAGCTCAGGAGGGAGCACAGCAGCCATCAGATTGATCGGAGAAAGAGATATGGACCATTGATCTCACGTCCAGAGAGCATGCAGGATAAGAGACCGGATCTTGACCGTTGGATCTTGATCCAGAGACCCGACAACCGTCAGATTTGTCGAGAGTTGCACAGGGGTTAAACCTTCGTGAACAACAGAGGTGAAATCTTGAAAAGAGAGTTGTCTCATCGGGGTTTCGCATATCGGGTTATCAGAGATCTTGAAGACAGGAGATCGAAAATTTTTCCATGAAGAAATCGCGAGATTGGATTAGGGTCTTCCATCTATTGGGGACACGTGGCAAAGATCCAGACTATCGGGGAAAGTCCCGATAGAATAGTCAAATTGGTGCATCGGGGTTCGACATTTCGCGAATCCTGAAGACGATACACCTGGGACATTTGGAGTCACAAAATTGCGAAAGGCGATCAGGACCATCCATCTTGAGGGGACGCGTGGCAGCGATCAAAGCATGCGAGAAAGATCCTGATAGGAGAGTCACATTGGGAAATCGGGATTCGAAGAATCGGGAATCCTGATGACAAGAGGTTTATGCATTTCAACATTGGAAAGTCCGAAACCCCGATAGGATATAAGGCTGCGGTCTTATGAGAGTGGTCACGTGGGCCAGGAGTTTAGCCAAGAGGGCTAACACATAAAGGAGCGTATCGACGAATTGGCTCATCGGAGATCGGGGATTCAAGAGGAGAGGGAACTCTTGACATCGGGGATCACGAAACCCTGAACCTTGAAATCAAATCAGGGAAAAGGTTATAGGCACGTGCAGAAGAGTCGTGCGGGTGAATAGAAGGACCTGTGGATCAGGTTTTCATTAGATATTCTAGAAGGGAATCGAAAGAGTCTCTTCTGCTCACGGATGTATTGATTGAGCGATCCTGTGGGTAGGAGCGCGAGGGGAGGTAGTGCACCTGTGCCTTCATCACATGCTCTTCTGATGGTGGACTGCAAATTCCTCAGTCAGGGCTTCAACTATTTTATTTATGAAATGTATGCCTTGATCACTAATAAGGATCTTTGGGCATCCAAACCTGGTTATGAGGTCATCAAATATGAAGCGCACAACTGTAGTTGCACTACAGTCCTTAACTGCTCTTGCTTCAGCCCATCTAGTCAAGTACTTTGTCACAGTAATTATGTACCTTGCTCCTGTGCGCTTTCCTAGTGGGTTTATAGGTCCCACGAAGTCAATGGCCCATTTCTCAAATGCTTGTAGGGTCAACTATGGTGATAATAGAATTTCATCTCTTCTGGATAGTTTCTCGACTCTTTGGCATACATCGTAGACTCTGTAATAGTCTTTAGCATCTCTGTGTAAGGTAGGCTACGAAAGGCCATCTCTAAGAACCTTTTGCATAGTTTCTTTCCCTGCATAGTGTCCTCTTGCGATGCCTTCATGAGATTCTGCGAGGATCAATGGTCAGTCTTCCTCCATAATGCACCTTCTCAATATCTCATCAGGTCCCATCTTGTATAGTTTTCCATCTATAAGTGAAAAGTCCACAGCGTGCACTACTAGTTGTTTCTTCTGTGGAATTGTATAATCACTAGGTTCCATTCCTATTGATAGGAACTGGACTATTTCTGTGAAGTAGTCATCAATATTTCTAATGGCCAATAATTGTGCATCCGACAGTGCATCCTCCAAACTGGTCATCTCTTTGCCATGTTCCAACCTTGACAAGTGGTCAGGGCCTTTGTTCATTCTTCCTGGCTTTACTATGATCTCAAAGTCATATTCTTGAAACAACAGAAGTCATCTGCATATTCTCCCCCCCAACACTGGCTTGTTGACTAGGTATTTCAACATGGAGTGATCAATAAACATTTTAAAGTGTCCTCCCAACAAGTAGTGGTAAAATTTCTGCAGTGCATACACCATGGCTAACCCTTCTTTCTTAGTGGTGGTGTAATTAATCTCAGCAGTTGATAACATCCTACTGGAAAAAGATAACGGATGGTCAATATCTCCTTCCCCAGGTTGTGCTAACACTTCTCCTAAGGAAATAGAAGATGCATCAACATGTACATGAAACTCCTTAATCCAATCTGGGAAAACCAGAATAGGCGCAGTAACCATTTTCTGTTTCAGTGTGTTGAAGCTCTGTTGGCATTATTTTTTCCAGTGAAATTGACAGTATTTCTTCAAAATCTTCTCCATGGGTGTTGTAATTTGGGCATATCCTTTAATTAACTTCCTTTAGTATCATGTGTGTCCCAGTGTAGTGTGAAAATGTTTCATTGAAGTAAGAGGGGGTAGATCAACTATAATGGCAATTTTAGATGGATCTACCAACAATCCTTGCTTGCATACAATATGACCTAATAACACTCCAAATGGTGAGAAGAAGATGCATTTCTTCAAATTCAAGGCAATTTGACACTGCCTGCATTTATCCAACATTAGCCTTAGACATTCAATATGATTTTTCAATAAACTAAAAACAGTCCAATCATCAAAATATGCTTCTAAACATTTATGTAGGAACTCTTTGAATGCTTCGACCACCACCCTAGAAAAGATTGTTGGGGCATTCTTTAATCCAAATGATGTCATTGTATACTGGTAGGATCCCCATTCTGTTGCAAATGTGGTCTTATGGTGATCTTCCTTGGCAATCCGGATTTGACGGTATCCCAAGAATCCATCTGTAAAAGAATATACCTATTGGCCTCCCACATTATCTAACACTTCGTCAGTGAATGGCGTAGGGAATGGGTCATGTGAACAGGCATCATTCAACTTCCTGAGATCTACATAGATCCTGATCTCTCCTATCTTCTTGTCTTGGACCACCATAGGGCTTATCCACTCTGATTCTTCCATGGGTTGTATGATCCCTGCTTCCAGCATTTTGTTGAGCTCAATCTTCACGTTCTCCTTATATTTAGGGTTCAATATATAGGGTCTCTATTTGACTGGTCTTGCATCTGGCTTCAAAGGGATCCTCATCTCTCCCATAGGCCCTTTAATTCCCTTCATATCAGTGAACTTGGTTGGAAACAAGTCCTGATATTCATGCAATAACTCGGTAATCTTGTCAATAGTAGAAGCATCTGAATAATCTCCAACATTTGCAAGCTTCGGTGTCTATTCTGTTCCAATATTGACCTTCTTAATCTTGATCGGTTGTCCAATGAATGGTAACTCAACTCCTGGTCCTTCCACGTCTCTTTGGCCTTCTGTTTCTGTGATTTTCACCTTCCTAGGATCATCGTCTTCATCAGCAAAGATGTTGTAATAGCCTTGCAGTTTTTGAGGGGGCGTAGTCCATTCATCCTCTTCTTGTTCTAAAGGGAGGCTAGAGGCCTCCTCAAATACTTTATGTCTTACAATCTTTAATGCTTGATCTACTGAAGGATATTGACTTTCAAATAAGAAGGTAGTCACAAAATTCTAAGTCATACCTTCCCAATCTGTAGTGATGAGGCACAACTCTACTTGAAGGTACCAGTTGATAGGCGTTGTGTCTAGTGTGTTAATGAATTTGTGCACCCATTTCTCTTGAGCAATGTTTCTCTAGGCTTCTTCGCAACTTCACACATGGTCCTTCGGATAGCTTTGACCTGTATACCGAACTTCACAGCCTTCTACTTGTGCTGAGAACTGCGCGATCATCAGGGTACGACATTGTACCCAGTCTATAATGTTGTTTTTTTGTGTCCCCCACCATCTTGTTGGTGTTTCTTTCAAGGAATCATCCATTTCCAACAATATTTGTTGTGTTGGTACACTTTCTTCAAATTCCAACAAGAAAGTTTCTAAAGGGTTCAGACCATCAAAGGTAGGTAGGTTACTTACTGTTGTGTCGATCCAACGAACTTCTCTAGTTAATCTAGCGCATATCTTTGTGGATACTTCATACATTTTGTTCTGCTAGTTCTCCAGTGCTTCTTCTGAATATGATGAACATGTTTTATCACTTCGCCATCTTAGGTTCCCATTGGCTGTAGGATTAATGTAATCCTGTTGTTTGGCTCTTAGTTTGTATATGTTTTCTAGTTCATATGCGCAGTCTTCTTCTCTGATAGGTTATGTGTATCGCTGAACTTCATCTGGATCTAAAGGTGAAATGACTCTAAGGCCATCTCTTTAAAATGTCTTACGTCTTTTCTTTAAATCAACCACAGTGGAATTATTGAAATCCTAGTCAATTCCTAACAGCGCAGGGTAAGGAAAGTTGTCATCAACTATCTCAATTACCTCAAAATTTGCAAACATGCTTACTCCATCGATGTCCACAGGGACATGTTCCAATCTACTGAAGGGGCTTACTGGTTGTTGATTATCCATCCTAAGCCTGATGGGGGAATAGATCAACTTTTCTTTTCCCATCAGTGCCCAGGTCTGCTTCGTCATGACGTTGACCTCCGACACTAAGTCGAGGACCACATAATCTATATCATATTCTCTAATCTGAGAATTCAGGTGTATTTCCTTATTTGTCCTCCTCGTTTTAGCGATTTGGTGTACTGCCCTGTTCAGTAAGCGGTCTATCTTCCCTAGATCATACTGTTTAATTAAATTTTGTAGCTCTTGTACAGTCCTCTCATCTTGAATCAAATTAATACAAGTATATTAAAATTTTAGGAGCTTGCTTACCTCTTTTCCTTCTTTTGGCAAAGCAAATTGATCAAATGCCAGAGGCATTCCATATTCTCTTACTTCTGGTCGCATTTTTGATGAAGAGCCTTGGTTTTCTTTGAACTCTTTTCTTGCCTCCTCGAATATTTGTCTTTCTTTCTTTTCATCAAAAGTTTGGGTCTTCTCTATAGCTTTCCTGACTCTTGATTCCTCTGTAGTCTTTCCTTAGGTCATTCTATCTTCTCCTGTAACAACGCCTCCTCTAGTGATAACAGAAACTCTAGGGTGTTCTCCAAGAGGTTCATCGTATACCAGTTGCACTTGTGGGTTCTATTGAGGTCCTCGTCTTTCCTGAAGCTTAGCCAACAATGTTGGATATTCCTCAATAACATGCTTGAAGGAGTTGCAATAGCTGCAAGTGGTACAAGGGTTCTGACAGTCTCTTGCCAAGTGTCCTCATTGTGCGCAGTTGTAACAGATGATCTTTCCTCAGCCTCGACCGATTCCTCCTCCTCGTCCTCTTCCTCTGAATCCACCACGAGGATTAAATTTTCCTCTCCTAGGGGAGTTATACTACGTAGTGTTTCCTTCTTGTTGTACTTCACCTTGAATTTTTTATATGTCTCTTGACCTTTCATGCATGAGATTGTAATCCCTACAATCCCTATCATCATGTCCCACGGACTTACAAAATGTGCAATAAAACTTTGTGGGTGTCTAAACATACTTTTTCATGTAGTAACACTCACCTGAGCAATG